>JAQFXU010006276.1:0-10477 GCA_034693705.1 Spatulosminthurus flaviceps | reverse complement strand
AGAAATAATAAAGGAGGTATAAGAAACTCTGTCAGACCTGCGGGTATAAATCGGAGTATAAACCCCCCATTTTTTTTTTAATTCCATAACAAATGATTATCTCAAGTTGACAGGATTCCACAGCCATGAGGAGTAAATTACAATGAATTTGAATGGGCTTTGTAAAAATATCGTATTTATTGGAAAAGTAAAAAGAATGCTCTCTCAAATGCATTTTTTTCTCTATAAATATGTGCACATGGTAAAATTTATGGATGGATACATGAATGATTAGCAAAGGGTCCTGCTAATTCTTACACTTTACCCTTCCACTTTGTATATGGTGTAATTACTACTTAAGAGCTATAATGACCTGTTCAAAACAATTTATGTGCAATTGTGTGTTATTTCAAAAAAATAATTTTGAAAATCATCAGCATACCCCAATCAAATTGTTTAAGTGGAAGACTTTCCTAAATGGCTGAATCAGCAACAACAAAACAGTTCCAACATGCTCAATCTACATCCTCTGCTAATTTTTAGGAGATTTTCCCTTACCAATCTTATTAGATATCAATTATGAAAAATCCTTTCCACCGATGATTTCAATGTTTTTTACAGGGCAGTGTAGTTCAATCAATAAATGCGTTGAGCATAATTAGGAGTTTTTGGGGCATTAATAATGAAGGCGACTTGACGTCACTTAGAGATAACAATTCCGACTTCCGAGAGTAAGTTGAGGGTTAAAGGCAATGTTGAAGATGCTGGAAAAAGCGTTGGCTAGGTTTTTTTTACTGGGCATAAAGACACTTGGAACAGTTCCCGTTGTGTAATGGGGACGCCCGCTTGCGTAACCTAATCTCACAGAGCAGACCAATTTTTTAAAAGGTTGTTACCCTTAAAATGATCAGTCCATAGTTTTATGACTTTTATGCATCATATTTTGTTATCACTCTCTCTCTCTCTCTCTCTCTCTCTCTCTCTCTCTCTCTCCTTGCTCATTCTCCTCTCTTTCTCTCTGTCTCTTAAATCAGGGTATCTCAAATCCATCCAAGTTTTGAAATGATTCCCTTTAAAAATAAACTGCCATTATTGAGCCTCATATGAAAAATCTACAAATCTAAAGGTTGAAGTCACTCAAATAATTTGCCATAGGAAAAATCTCCAATTAAAAACATCCGTTTCGAATCGAATCAGAACAGGGCTAGATTATTATTAGATGTTTTTTCTCTTATACTTTACCATATATTAAATACACATGTACATGCACGTTGCTTATGCTGTTGTTTTGTTGTTGTTGTTGTTGTTGTCGTGAAGGAATTTTTTCCTGGTAATAATAAACAATAATAATATAAGATTCGAACACATGCTTAAATTACATTACTACTTTTTTGCACTTAAGACTTTAACTCGTACGTTTTTTTTTAGCTCAGGCTGTTATGTATTAGTATTTGGGGAACCCAAGAAGAGTGTCTTTGTTTCCTTGCATGATATTATTTTCTTTGCCTGGGAAAAGAGGAGCTGGTTTATTTTTACACTTTATATACAATTATACATGTATATTGCAAGTGCTAGTAAAATGCCCATCAGTCGTATGTTCTCATTTAGGAGCTCCTGTTCATAAAGGCAGTGAATGTTCAGTGGGATAGCTTGAAGCTTGGGGGAAAATCTTGAGTTTAAAATAAAATTGGTATAGAAGAATAGAAATTGTCGTCAATGATGATGATTATTATTGCATAAAATAGTGTATATAGTAATATAATGTCGTTGATTGTCTCTATACCAAGAAGTTGTATCGTTGATGGTGAATTGAGCACAAAGTTAAAGATTTAAATAACAGAGAGGCAGAGATAAATAGAATAGAGAAGAGATATAGAGAGAGAGATTGAGAAAAAGAGAGAAAAATTAAAAAGCTTCAAGAGCTGTGGTGAAATATATTGGAGAGAAAGTAGTATAGTAGTAGAGGGGGGGGAGAGAAAAAACTAAAGAACTTGTGGTCAATGGAGAAATTTTTTGATACATGTACATAATTATTCATTATTATACCTTCGGTAGTCGATACAATCAATACATATATTGTAGTATAGTGGTAATAACAATAATAGTAGATATTATATTACATTACATATTTCTTCTCCTTTTTATATATGCAATAAAATTCAAAGAGATGGTAAACTTATATTGATGATGATGGGTCTGATATTTTTTCTTGTAATAATAATAACATAATATAATAATAATATTGTAAGAAGCTGATGTTGTTCTTGGTTGTTCACAAGATGTTGTGATTCTTGTTGCTTTTGTTTTTCTTTGAGCACGATAGTAAAATAATAATTATTGATCGTTGCTACGTAGTAGTCCATGACTCGATGACCCAGTCCATGGCTGATGTTGTTGTTCACATTCTTTCGGATTTTCTCTCTCGGTTGACTGTTGAGTGTGGATGTGATTGCGGTTGATGATATTTTTTGCTTAGATATTTTATTAAGTATTCTTCTCAAACGCTGTTCTTCTTCTCGTTGTTGTTGATGATGATGATGGCAACTGCCAATTTGATTTTGCGATCTGATATTATTATGATAGAAGTGATTAGAAGTCGAGCGCTTAGAAGCACTTTCTGTGGACGATTCCGGGGCCGGATTCGTCGTATTCTTGCTTGGAGATCCACATCTGTTGGAAGGTGGACAAGGAGGCCAAGATGGAACCACCGATCCATACGGAGTACTTTCGCTCTGGGGGAGCAATGATCTTGATCTTGATGGTGGATGGAGCCAAGGCAGTGATTTCCTTTTGCATCCTGTCGGCAATACCGGGGTACATGGTGGTACCTCCGGACAAGACGGTGTTGGCGTACAAGTCCTATTATAGAACAATTAACAAAATCAATTATGAGTAAATACAGGAAAGCTCATCCTAGTACAGCTTGTTCAATAGAAGGGCTTTTCCTCTCAATGAATTTTTTTTAAAGTGTGGAGCATAGTAAAAGGCGGACCTTTCGGATATCGACGTCGCACTTCATGATGGAGTTGTAGACGGTCTCGTGGATACCGCAAGATTCCATTCCCAAGAAGGAAGGTTGGAAGAGAGCCTCAGGGCAACGGAAACGTTCGTTTCCGATGGTGATAACTTGTCCATCGGGCAATTCATAGGACTTCTCGAGGGAGGTGGAAGCGGCGGCGGTGGCCATTTCTTGTTCAAAGTCCAAAGCAACATAGCACAACTTCTCCTTGATGTCTCGGACGATTTCTCGCTCAGCTGTATGGGTGAAAAAATTGTGTGAATTAGTTATTGGCTGCAGCGCTACAGAACTAAACAAGGGCCCGGGTAAGTCCAAGAGCGGTCAGTCCCGCTAATTCTTTACAATTAGTGCGTACCAGTGGTGGTGAAAGAGTAGCCACGTTCGGTGAGGATCTTCATGAGGTAATCAGTAAGGTCCCGACCAGCCAAGTCCAAACGGAGGATGGCATGGGGAAGGGCATAACCTTCATAGATGGGGACGGTGTGGGAGACACCATCTCCGGAGTCCAAGACGATACCGGTGGTACGACCGGAAGCGTACAGGGACAACACAGCTTGGATGGCAACATACATAGCTGGGCAGTTGAAGGTTTCGAACATGATCTGGATAAGGTGAAAAAAATCGGGTTAAATAAATCTCTGGGATGAGTTTAGCAGTCTCCATAGATCCAGCCTTCTCTCTATAGAGGAAGGTAATTCACCTGGGTCATCTTCTCCCTGTTAGCTTTTGGGTTGAGAGGAGCCTCAGTGAGGAGGATGGGGTGTTCCTCGGGGGCAACACGCAATTCATTGTAGAAGGTGTGATGCCAGATCTTCTCCATATCATCCCAGTTGGTGATGATTCCGTGTTCAATGGGGTATTTCAAAGTGAGGATACCTCTCTTGCTCTGGGCTTCATCACCTACGTAGCTGTCTTTTTGTCCCATACCGACCATGACACCCTGGAAGATCACAAAATAACATGTTAAGTACATTCACCCTCCGGAGCCACCGACAGCCTAACAATTTACAGTTACACCCGTCAACAAGTGCAGCCTAACAAAATCATTGTAACGTAATCTCACCCATAGTGTCAAATGCACTTGCATTCACATCTTGAAAAAAACAAGTCACATTTGGTAGTAAAAAAATCTCTCTACTTTGGGGTTCTCATAACTCTACAGTGTGGTAGACCTCCACATGGCTAACTGTATAAAAAAAGTGCCTGCACGTACCAAAATATTTTTCCTAGCAAAAAATCCACTTTTTTCCCTTCCATCTTTTCTCACTTCTTTCTAAAGTTCAGCTCTCCCCTAACTTTCTATTTCTCTTTACTTTGTATTTCATTCTGTCCTCCCTTGAATTCCTCAACATTTTATTTAATATCTTTTTGTAATTCTTCGCTTAAGTTCAAACCAAGGAAATCTCAATTGTAAAAATACAAGTGCTACTAATTGATATCTGCTTACAATGTGAAAACCTGTTGAAATAAAAGCTCTTGGCAAGACTCTCATCCTATAGAGGTTACTGTATCCTCAGTTAAGCTCAAGTATATCTTTTCGTGTTCTAGAAAAATCTCCTTTAAAAAATACTAAAAGAGAAGAAGCACTGCATAAGCAAGTGCCAAGTCTCGGGGCTATAAACCTCTCACTACATATGTATGTAGTATAGTCCCTATAGGAATGCCACATGTGTGGCATATGTACAGCCGGTATAGCTTGTATGGCTCACTATGCACCAACTACAGCGGTGCTGGGCCAAGTGGGGGCCCGACTCTAAAAATAAACCCGGCATCTCCATATTTGGAGATTTCCTTCTCCTTCTCTCTCCTACTACTACTCTCTCTCTTCCCGATAACATTACTTCCTCAAAATCTCACTTGCCCCTAAATACCTCAATGTTTACAAAATTTTCCTGGAGGTAAATGTTATGGAGCAAAAAGACTATTTTCTTAAAAATTGATTCAAATTTAAGGGGGAAAAAATAAAAATTTGATTGGAAAAAATTAGAAAATTTCCAAGAGGAAAGAAGAAACCCTGTAGTTTCTCTCTCCAAATTGCGTTTATTTAGTGTAATTTTTACCTGATGTCTTGGGCGACCGACAATGGATGGGAATACAGCTCGAGGAGCATCATCCCCAGCGAAACCGGCTTTGCACATACCGGATCCATTGTCTACAACCAATGCGGCAACATCGTCGTCACACATTCTGCTGGATTAATTGGGCTCTTTTTGCCTCACAAACTGTATGGGAGAAACCAAGAAGAATAACAAAAAAATTATAATTCACACGTGTAAATGAATACTTCCTCCTCCTCCTCCTCCCGTTAGATCCTCCACGTTGTCCGAAATTAAAACTATACTGTAATTATTACTGTACTTTTAAAATGACTAAATATTTTCTCAAATCTCAATCCAAATTGCCCCTTGCAGAAAGAATAACCCTCATAATTTAAGAAACAAATGTGACGACAAACAAACACAGGAGAAAAAATTAGCTGTAAAAAACTGGAGAGAATATTTTCAAAAATCCTTGTGTATTTTGGGGATTGTCACTTTACTGTAAAATTTTCTGAAACTTTTTTTTTTGAAATTCTTTGAAATTTTGTTGAAAACTTTTTGAAACTTTTTGAAATTCTTTGAAACTTTTGAAATTTTACTTTTCCCTATGCTTTTCTTCTGTAATGTTAAACTTGGGATTACTATAGTTAAAACTTGAGCTACCTCAAAAGCCAAGGGATAGATGTGTCTCTTTAGCGAGATGAATCCGAAATCAGGTCGAGAGTCAGCCCCGGCACAGTATTTAAAGGTCTTCTCTGTCCCCCTTCAATTTCTTCACCCGGGCAACCAAAAATAAACCGAATGTAGCGTGCCGCCCTCCGCTGTGCCTCCCTTGGCCTTATAAGGCCATCCAAAAAACATATAGACAATATGTGAGTCTCTACCAAACCTCATGTCATAACCAAATACACACACTCACACACACACACAAATTCTTACACATTTGTCTAGCCCCAAATCCTTTTCCTATTTCCTCAACCTAACACATGTAAATACATACGAGCAGACTTTAACTTCTTCATCATCATCCTCATCTCCACTATATGTGTACATATTGGTAGAGGCATTTATCAAGAACATCTTTACGTTTCCGTACTTATTGAGCCCAGTCCATTTACTTTACATGGCCAGAGTGGGTAATCCTCATTGAGGATTTCGGATTGTCCTATCTTTTCCCCTGTAGCATCCAACATGTTCTTTCCTTTCTCTTATGCTGTAAAATTAACACCGGCTCCCAATTTCCCACATCTTTTTCACGCCGAGAGATCTTTACATTGAAGGAGATAGAGAGAGAGAGAGACAAGAGTCCTAGAAACTTTTCAGACACATCAAAAAACAACTTGGTAATTAATTTCCTTACCATCCGGTGGTAATATAGAATCTTGTTCTAAAATAAATCCAGACGTGTGTTGTAAGAGACGGGACTTTTTTTAAAAAATAATTCTGGGGATTTTCTAATTCTTTTGAATACTAGAGAGATATGTGTGAAAAATTATTTTTCAAACATTATAGTTATATACATTAAAAACCTATAGGAAAAGTTTCTTTGGATTTTTACATATAGAGAGGAGAGAGAATGTGTTGAGAGCCTGGCCCGTGCAATTGCAATTGCTCATTTCCGCATTTTCTCTATCAACTCCCACAGACACCTTTTTTTTTTAAGGTCGGGTCTGTAAAGAGGAAAATGTGTGTCTTTTTCCAATTCTATTGTATAGACTCATCTCGGTTGTATTAGTTGGGTTTTGCTCGGAATTTGACTTGATTTGGTCATCCATTGAGGACCAGACCTTTTTTGAAGGTAGAGACGGATTTTTTAAAAATAGTTTTATTTTATAGATTTGGATTATATAGAACGTTGAAAATTGTTGTTTAAAAATACACGTGTACTTATAGGGATGTGTGGTAGAGGAAATGGTTTATTTTGTAATTTCTTATTATTTTTCATGGAACGTGTAGGAAATTAGTTGTGTTCTTGTGTATTGTCAGTAAACTTGTTGTAATTAGGAGGAATTTGATTGATTTGCTGACAGGAGCGCGAGGCTGTGGGAGGGGACATTTTTGAAAGAGTGTGTCGTCCCAGGATGGGACTGTATGTATGTATTTAAAAAATAGCTTATTGTATAGGAATAGAGTGTTTTTTGAGAGAAAATAAATCTCCAGGTTATTTTTTACAAAGAGAAAAAAATTGTGTTTGAAATGTTTCTTTTGGATTATTGTCTTCATAGTTTTCTCATTTGTCAATATATTGTTGATACGTGTATTTGCAAGACTTTTGATTCATGTGAGAAAAATTGCAGAAAAATGTAATGAAATTTCATCCAGTGCAATGCAATTGTCTAGACCGTAAATGTGATGGGAAAATTACGAGGGAGGCAGCCCTAATTTTTGGATCAACATGACAGCAATTTTGACCCATGACACTGAAATTGTTACCAAATAATTTAACCAATGCTTAACACTTACTATGGAAATTTTGCCAGAAACTATGAAAATTTCACACACTGGAGCCAAAATTTTGACGGAACAATGAGAAATTTTGGCTAATACTATAACCATATGAGCATTACCTGATGGGCATGATGCTTTGAAATGGATGTACATAATGCCAATGCACAGCTTCAGTAGATATAATTAACGACAATTTACATTCTCCCTTAATTATGAACAGTTTCAAGTAAAAAAAAAAAAGAGTAAGATTTGCATATACGTGGCATTTTGAGGGAAAATGATTGGAGGAAAAAGTGCAAGGGAAGCACTTTAAAATTTTATGTGCATTTCCTGAAACGAATTTTTACGAGGATTTTTTGCCACGTGTCCTCTCATCCACATATGTCTCTGCTTACCTAAAGCCACTAGACCATGAAACCCTAGAAATAACCATCCAATCCATATTTTTCAGCAAACAAGCCCTAATAAGTTATTACCCCGAAAAACCTATACTCACAAAAAAAACAAACCAGAACTCTGTCCCTTCCAGCCACATCCTCTGATCCTCTCGCTTTAATTGCAAAGTAAAGCATTTCCAATGCACCGGAATAATATTTTCTCATTCTTAAGTAAATACAAAGTTGATTTTAAGGACCAAGAGGATTTTTCTAGGAAAAATCTAGTTACAGATCCATGAACTAAAATCTCGATTTGTAAGGAGAATTACAAAATATATTTTGAGCTTCATGCTCTCGAGGGGCTGGAAGATACGAGTGAGTAATTTTCCGGGCTTCATTCATGCATGAAGACATTACACCTTTTCTTATATACATTAAAATACACGGATATGTATTTTAATGCATGCAAGTTGCTTCACTACAGTAAAGACAAGAAAATCCGAATTCCAGGCTGATGACTCCCTTTCTATGCATTGGGCGTACATATGTAACTCCTGCATCCGGCAATATAGCTTTACATAAGATTGTAAGATGTATAGGAAAGATTGAATGAACATTACTAAAATAAATGTATCGTATCTTCAAGGAACCGAATCCGATTCGGTGTGGAAAAATATTTTCCGCCAACGCATTTTACCTCCTTTCACATCCGAAGGTTGATTCGTAGGTTGATTTTTCTTTACCTTATTCCCTTTTAATTCTCTCCTAAATCTCGAATTCCGAGCTGCCACGTCGGGTAAGGGGGGAAAGGTTTTGATTAGAAGTGCTTTTTAAAATATTTGCAATATTGTATGCTCATAGTTATATAAACTACAGCACTATTTTTGACACCTGATTTAATTTTTCTCATCACAAATTTTTGATGAGAATTTTTCATATTTGATTCCAAGAAGCTCAAATAAAATTCCATTCAGCAGGTTCAGGTAAATGAAATAGAATTCGTAGTAATAATTGCACTATTTCATAATTTGGCATCATTTCTCCTTGTGAGCTTTAATTTTCTTATGGTAGCTTACAAATCCAATGGATATGTTTCTATATATGTGTGTAGGCCTTGAGCTAAGGGAGGATTGGGACGGAAATATGCATGTAGACGAGTATGCTTTGAAGGAAAGAGGATTTTGGTGTGTGTATAAATGCACGTTGTATTTATATGTGTAAACCATGGTGAGCAAATGTCCTTGAAGTTAGGTACATAATAGCTCAGCCTTCCGTGTGTAATGTGCATCTATAACGTAAGTTTAAATGTAGAGGAAGGAAAAGAATTCTCCCTTGCTATATTAACAAAGCAAGTAATTGACTCCGCAAATGATGTAGCCTTGTTAGCCAAAGCGTCTTCTTGTATGAATAGATAATCATAATAATTGGTGTCTTCATGGCAAACAATGCCGGGGTAGTGATTTTATGTAAAGGCTTTAGAAATTGTATGCACATAAATCTCCATCTGTACAATAATGTACTAAATATGTGTGACACACTGGTTCGTATTTTCCATGATGGGAAAATAAGGATGGGAAACTTTTCGGGAGATAAAACAAAAATCTTGGATTTAATTTGTTTAGGAGTGTGTATATAAAAGAAGGATGAGGATGAAGTTGTGAGTAAGGCGAGCGGTGACTGGAAAAGTCACATTATCTTTTTTCAGTTCATTTCCCTATTGGCTCGGGTATGGAGAGAGAGAGAGAGAGAGAGAGCTGAAACCAGATGAAATAAGTCTATTGAAAGTTTCTTTGAGCTTTTTCCCTTTACAAGAGACGATATAGGAAGAAGTGTTGTTTTTTAAACACCTATAATTCCCCTCAGTTTATGCTAAATATCCTATTCTTATTGACCTTAAAATTTTCAAGTTTTAGTCATTTGGGTTATTGCCATCCAAATCTGAGAAATTTTCACCAGTAAAATACGACTGATAAGTTTCAGAGTGAAAAGAGGGAAATTCTTGATGGGGAATCTATTTTCTATCAAATACCGCCTTTTGCGCTGCAAGAAACAATTTCACCTATTCCATAGACCAGAAAGCCAAAATTTTGACCAAATCAACCAAAACTATTACCAATGCAAATAAAATTTCAGCTCAATCAACCAAACTTCCAATTAATTGACCCTAAATTTTTACCAACGCAACCAAAATATTTTGCAATGTCAATAAATTATTACCAACGCAACCAAAATATTTTCCGATGTAAATAAATTTTTACCAAGAGCAACCAAAATATTTTCCAATGTAAATACATTTTTACCAACGCAACCAAAATATTTTCCAATGTAAATAAATTTTTACCAACGCAACCAAAATATTTTCCAATTTAAATAAAATTTTACTCCTGCAACCAAAATTTTTACCCATCGAACCAAATTTTTTAGCGATTTATCCTCAAAAATTTGACCATTACAATGAAAACCTTTACTTTTGCCCCCAAAATTGCGTCCTCCTAAGGTTCCAAAAGACCTCCTCCTCTATGTTAAATTTTTACCTTGAAAAAAAGAATATGAAAATTCCAGAGTTTTTGCTCCAACTCCAAATCATGACCAAAGATAGACACAATGTAAACTCT
>JAQFXU010006275.1:0-10477 GCA_034693705.1 Spatulosminthurus flaviceps | reverse complement strand
CACTGAATTTTGCTCGCCGGCTAAATAATTATACCATGTATCCCAAAACCCCATCTATACAATTTGAGTCTCAAATTGTTGTGAAACCTTTGAGCCGTTTTTACATATGGATTAGCACCCGTGGCACGATTTTGAGACAAATCCCTGGAACAGTTGGTAATTATCTACGTGACATTTTTATTTGATTTTGGACATATTTAGACAATGGGATATCTTGGTGCTTCTGTGTTCATAAAGAACGACACATTAATAATACATGTAGTATATGATTTAAATTTTAATAAATAAGCTTAGAGCTTACGACGTAGAAACCCAATGAAAATTGAGCACAATTACTGCTGATATAGTAACGTCTACTTGTATTTCCTATCTGACAAAATTTCCCCTAGTTAGAATTGTATACAATTGCATAAATAAGTGTGGAAATTAAATAGATTTTTATTCAAAGGTAAATACAAAAATAATATCTTGAAATGCACTGATTGTTACCATCAACCTTCAATGTAGACATTATGCTTTTTTAAAACAGTTTCAACACTTAAGCGAGCATAATATGAACCTATAATTACCATGTAAAATATGCCGATTATATTAGTCTCGCCATAAATTTTAATCTTAAATGATGTTTTCGAAACACGTTCGACCTAATATTTCCTAATAACACAGATATACGACATCCATAGCATACTGATTCTCCAAATATTTAATAAGCCTAAGGCTCAGAATTTATGTAACTGTCTTTCGCATTTGGTATAAATGCCGTGGAGTTCCATTGGGAGAGTCCCAATTTCCGATTCTGCTTGCATTTGTTACTGTCAGTAAAAACTACAATCATAACTAATCTCTAGTTCCATTAACTTCAGGTGAAATGGCTCGGAACATTTTCTCGTAAATTTCAATTTATTTACGATTAGTATAAGTTACTGCCCATCGTCTTAAAATGCCATTCCGGTAGTTAATGATTTTTATTAACTTAACATCATCATGTATAATTTATTATACATATTATATTTATTTAATTTCGTCGTAGAAGACGCCTATATCACCGATGAAGTCATGCAGAGTCATGATGTCTGAACTAAATTTCTACCCTAATCCATCCACGGATGCGTTTTTAGAGCTCTACATGTCTTGTGAAAAGCCTCAACCTGTAGCACCGGCGGTGAAAATGTCCAAATTTGCTCTCCTCTTTATTCAAGGCAATGGATACCTAGTTGGGGTTTGTCGATTTCCTGAGACCAAAGTATTTAACCCTACAGGGTTTTTTGTGATCGGGTACACGACAGCAACATTTGCAACGGCTGACGACCATATAGTGGATTATAGTGTGAATAGTTGCAATTGGGATAAAAACTTTGAAGCCTTCCCCAAGGGTGTTGACACACCTATGGCCGTTGCCTTAATATACAACAAAAATAAAACTCCCCTCGATGTGTTTAAGCTACTACCTGAATCACCTGGAGTTTATACGAAGAGAATCATGTCAGACCATCTAATAGATAGGACCAAGGAGTACCTCCAGGACATGTATATATACGGGTCTTCTACACCTGCCTCAAGTTGTTCTTTATTCTACAAGCTATACGATGGCTACCTACAGCGCGAAACTTCAATTCTTAGGGACTGGAAAACCGGAATAGAATCTAACGATCGAAGCCTTAGTAGAAGTGGTCACAGTCTATTGCCATTCCAAATTGATCTGATGAAGTATTGCAAACCTACTCCAGGAATGGCTAACGCCTGCGATGACTGTGTTGAGTTCTTTCTGGAAAATCGTTTAGCTCAAAGGGTCATCCCCGAAACATTGGACCAAGAAAACAGCGAGGAACACCCATGTTTCATTTCAGCGGAAGCTGTTTCGATTGATGACGAAGGAGTAATATCTGATCCTGATGAATTTGAATTCGTGGTTGAATCATTGGAAATTGAAAGAGGTGCTGACGCGGATGCAGATGCAGAAAGAACGGAACAGCGAAGATATGTCCCCCTGGTTAATTCACAAGGAAAACACATTTGGGACGACTGCACCAGCATGCCAGAAAACGTTGTTGAAGACATTCGAAAAGAGAAATACATCGACCTGGAAACAGTAATGCAAAAAGACGTATGTTATTGGTATGAGATACTTTTAAATTCTAAATCCAGTAGGTACAAACTCTGTGACGAGTTTGTTAATGTCCAGAAGAAGGTTTTTGACAGGCCTGGATCTGCTCTTTTAACTAGAATTACAAGACCAGGGGGTTATATTCCAGATAGTAAAGATAAGAAAAAAGCACTTAAACTTGCGATTAAAAAACACAACGAAAACAGTATACACTTGATAGCTGTAGACTATTTCAAATTAAAGGACATAAATCTGGATGAAGAAACCTTTAACAAGGAGTTCGAAAGGAGTGGTGGGCCGTATAGTGAGTACCTTCTGCAGACCAAAAACATGATTTACGCTTGTTTTCAAGCTGTGAAAATGAGCCTTACTTTCTATAATTTTGAACTATATACTGAAATTATCAAACATTTGGGAGGGAGTATCGGACATGTTTATCAGAATAGGTTTGGGATGAGGTTGCTAGCCATGCATATCAGTGCGGAAATGCATAAAGAGCTAATTAATCATTTAATTAACTCAAAAAATGCTGTATGCTGTCCATGCATTTAGCAGATGGAGAGTCTGGCGAGGCTATTTTTAAAACATTTTTAGAATGCCTTAGGGAAGATGGGTTAGTAAGTATTTGATAGGTGTTACCAGCGACGGAGCATCTTCGCTTACTGGTCCTTTCAAACGTGAGTTAAAAAAAACTGACCAAACGTCCACTAATTGCCAACCATTGCCATGCCCATATTTTACAATTAATTATATATCACGCTTATAAGGATTTTCCCTCAATTCTGAAAGTTGACAAAATTATGAATGACCTCTATAAATTTTTAACCAAGTCATCAAAAAATAAGAATATTTTGCGAAAAATTCAAGCTGAGGACGACAGTATCTACAAAAAACAGTTTGAAGTAAAACGAATATTTAAGATTCGATGGATAAGTTCGTATAATCGGGCAACGAAAATTGTGTTGAATAATTGGCTAGTTATTATCAAAGCATTGGGTGAAATTTGGACAAATAATAAAAATGACAAAGATATACGGTATAAAGCATCGGTTCTTAAGGACTGGCTTTCCGACAACACTTTCCTAGCTCACCTTGCGTTTGTAACTGATGTTTCAGATGTTCTAACAGAACTTTCACTTATATTGCAAACTCGGAAAACCTCAATAATTGGGGAAAAAAATGTTAAGGGAAAAAACTATAGCAAAATTAAAATCCTTAATCGAAAATTTAGGAACGCATACAGAAAATCTTTTTAAGGACGCTTTTTTGGAAGGGTCATTTACTAGTGCCTTTGTTTCAAAAAAAAACAATGCAGGATTTTGAAACTAATAATGCCAAATTTAAAGGTTTCCCTTTGACGCAAACGTATAAATCCCCAGAAACCGTGTATTTATATAGCAATAAAAAACTATACATTGACGCAATTGTTAAAGAATTTGAAGAGTATTTTTCAAAAGATCCATTGGATAATTTTGACGCCTTTTATCCTGATTTTTTTCTTCGGGTACTCGACACACCTGAATTAGGAAAAGTAGAATTGAAAGGAATAAATAAACTCTTTAAAACTAGGATATCGGACTCAGAGTTATACGAGAGCTGGAAGGATCTTATTGTTAATATAATAGGCCATGAAAATTTTGACGTAAATAGAAAGTACCCACCCGAGAGGTTTTGGGAGATTTATATGGCATTATCCGATGATGAAATAGGATGGACACCTACTTTACGAGACATTGTTGCAAAAATTCTCACTATAGCGGCAACATCGGCAAGTGCCGAGATAACGTTTAGCTATTACACCAAACAAAAAACTCTGAACAGGTATAACCTTCTTCCACAAACTGTGGATGCATTAATTCGTATAAAATTTAACGGTGTTTCAAAGCTTTCCCAACTTAGAGCTCACAAATACACATTAGAATTTATAAAAAAACATTCACGTGCTGATGACCGCAGTCGAGTGGGATCAAAAATAATAATGGAACACATCGACGGTAATCTTTTTGCAGATATACTTCCGGAGGATTTTGAAAATATTGGAAATTAGTAAATTACTTCAGCCTTCTAGCGTGAGTCAAAATGATGTAGCATTGGTACGAAGGTCGAAAAAAAGGAAATATGGAATTTCTAGTTAGGGTAGAAATTTAAGCTACTAGTTCGGGTAACTTGAAAATGTTGGAAGAAATGTTTGCTATTTTCTAAACGAATTAAACCAGAAGAATTTGATACTGTCGAATTTTTATATGGTTAATTTGAGATTGTACAATTTACTACTACAACAATTATTTAGCAATCATTATTTAACTGAAATTTATTTTGTGACCATTTTAATCAACCATTAAAGCAATTATGCACTGCAAATGTATAAAATCTTTTGTAAAATGTAAGTATTTATATAAGTTGGATCAACTGCAACCACAGGTCTGTCACCACCGGCGCAATTTGGATTTGACCCTCCCTTTGATACGTCCTTGAAGTTTTTGCTGCAAATTTAAACTTCAATGGATTTTTTTCCTTACTACCACCTTTGTAGTTATTTTATATTTTAGAAAAAGAATAATTTTCGTACCAGATTTCTTTAAAGGTAGAATTGGAAGAACAATTTTCAAGGAAATACAAAACTACTTGGAAGTGCTTACTCTTCGATCCTTCGTAGTTAATTGAATGAACAGGCAACCTCGACTGTTCTTTTATACAATAAAACAGAAACTGTCACATTACATTTCTCTATGCACTTTCATGCAGTTATAAGTATCATTATCCACCAAATACAAACGAAAACAATGTCTCATTACTGTTATCTCATGGGTTTTTCCTCAAAATCTTCTTGCCGTCCTTTAAAATTCAAACCCCGTATTGGAAAGATTTTTTTTCCTCAAATATGAAATTGTGACATACACTACTTTAATCAACAAAACATGAATTATTAATACGAGGAATTGCGTGTTAGAAAAATGAGACCCATAATCCCGATGAGTGCTGTTATTTAATGTGGGGTATGACTTCTAAAGGGTCTATTTATAATTTGTCTTCATTCTTCTATATTATGTCACTCTTTTGAATTTATATATGTCATACACAAGTGTTAGTGGTTTCACAGGTCAGGGTTAGCAGACATGGGCAATCCTGCAATAGTCGCATATGTTGTGTAATTTACCGGGGCCGTCCAAATGTTTATCTCCGGTAAATTAGTACGAGCGGATTCATCGTATAGAGTATAGTTTTTTATTAGAACAAGGGAAAAAACATTTACACAAACTTCAATTAGAGAAATACTTATGACTATACACCGAACGAAGAATTGATGGAAACAAAAACGATAATCGTAGAATACATATTTTGTAGGTAGATAACAATACAAGCTCAAAGCGGCTTGAATTGTATAGATAACGGTTTAAAGTGTTTTGGGATGAAAGTTGTAACTCGTGATATGAACATGAGAAATAATGAGGTACCTGATAAGAAGTCATTAGTGGGGTCATTAGGATATGTTACAAAGTTTTAGTACATAGTCTAAAATGTATGTGTATATGTATGCATATGTTTTAACGAGACTTCACATGCTACAGAAGTTCCTGTTGGGCTTAATGATACCCAATTTACCCACATTAATAGGATGACAAAAGACTCACCACGAAAAGTTACCACGGTTAATTTTAGTTTATGCATAAGTTAACCATTTAGCATGTTGTGCTGTAAAATGATAATTATTACAATTTAAATAAGATACTTATAATCTGGATATTGTTATGAATATGAGCAGAAATGAAAACTAATTGCCACTTTTAATGAATAATTCACTAAGAACTCACGTTTTCATAGATGACGGAGAAGTACTTTACTTGCTTTCCACATTGCCTTGCGGACCTTTTTCCTTGTAGGATTCTATGTATAAGAATGCATTCATTTTTACTCATATTGTTAATATCTAAACCTACTATTTCTACATCCGTTCAACCAATTTTCCGCAAGTTATTAGAATGATACATTATCATTTTTCAGGAAAGAATATTTTATGTAGATGGTAGATTGAAAAAAATATTTCATTTGTCTTCTCTAAATTGCATAAGTGATAGAATAAATAGCATGTGATGTTATGCAGGATGCTTTATCCATTAAGACTCACTGACGCTGGGAAATACGGTTCGGAATATGCCGTGAGTTGAGTGATGCGATCTGTATTGAATTATTCATAAACACACGATAGAACTTAACACAATGAATAATAAGTATATAATTGTAGTGTAACTAATATTGTATAGAACCCATGAAGCAAACTCAAACTTTGCAGAGCATGTGTTGCAAGAATTAAAATTTTCTCCGGTGATGAATGATTGCTGGGTGAAGATTGAAAAAATGAAAGCAAACATTTTGATGTAAGTTCAGCCTACGTTGTTAAATAAATTGATACACAATGAATCACATTTTATGATAACGATGGTCTCACATACTTGGTTACTTGCTCTTAAAATCGAATAATCAATATATTAAAGATATTTTAGTGGTAACCTTGCTTGCTCACACCATTTACAGTTTGCCCCGTCTATAGAAAATTCACGCATCAACAATACTTGCATCTTGTGCGGTGTAAGCCTTTTAAATTGTTGTTCGATATTTTATCGTTACTGCAAACAGTTATTAACCAGTAGGGTACCATCCTTTTGATAAATTTTAAACCATACGGTCAAGCAATTGAGAACTTCCTGCTCATCAGAACCGAGCGCAGTGGACCCTTGGATACGGTAATTACTATATCGTCGTATCCGAAAAGGCTGTAGCCTCAGTTGTATTCCACATAGTCTTTCTGTTGTGTAGTTACTCTATGTGAGAGGTGATGTTATGATAATACGCTAATGTAACTCAAGTTTGTATGTAATTGCATTGGTGGCAGTCAGCATATCTCGTTTCCTAGGCGTAAATTCATCCGCGTCTTCATGATGTTAGCAACCAACAGATTCTTTGATTTTAAGTCTTGAAATTATTTTGATCGAAAGTAAAGAAAAAGTAATTATTTCTTTATTTTTCTTCTGCTCCTTTTCCTTCGCCTACAATTTTATAACCAGCTCCTTTATTTTACTGAAAGTCGCTTCCAAAATGCCCAGTTTCCTTGTCCAGGATGATTTTTCCTCGAAAATCTTCACACTGCACTGGATTCAGCCACGAAAACTACGCTTACGCGTAAAATTTCACGACACACCCCTTGTAGTTAAATTATGAATTTTGCTGAAAAGCAACATTTGGAAGATGGTACTAGCTTGCTCGCTACAAAGTATATTCACAACTACATTATAAAATATACAACCAACTTTACTTTCCGTCAAATATTTTGTTTAATAATTTATTATAAATTTAGTATTGGACGACT
This sequence comes from Spatulosminthurus flaviceps, assembly GCA_034693705.1. Classification (NCBI taxonomy): domain Eukaryota; kingdom Metazoa; phylum Arthropoda; class Collembola; order Symphypleona; family Sminthuridae; genus Spatulosminthurus; species Spatulosminthurus flaviceps. The sequence continues at coordinate 3,008 of JAQFXU010006275.1, read as the reverse complement.
CATTCAAATAAAAATCCGATTACATATGCATCGTACATATCAACACTTTAATTCTTGCGGATTCAAAACTGCAATTGCATTCTGATGTCAATTTTTGCATTTGCAGTGACTCGATCGGACGCTTCACCGCCTGTCACAGCACTGATCCTGTTTCTCTGCTCTCAAATCTCTGACCAACAGTAAAACTTTAATATTGGATTTTTCAATATAAGATAAGGCAATAAAAGCCAGAATGCAATGCAGCTTCCCAATTCCCATTCGGCTTTTATTACTCCCAGACCCTTAACCTTACGATCAGCATCACCATATGGCCGTTGCGGTTTTAGATAACCGGTAATCAGCTTGATCATATTCAATTCCCAATATTTTCTATTACTGAATCAATTATTAGTTTTTTTCAAATTCGAAATTTTCCAAACTTTGAAAATCGAGTTTTAAATGGTCAACATGTTATTTATCACACTATATTGTTCTTTGAATTTGAATGAATAATAATTAATTTTATGCAGACACGTATGCTTATGCTTAGTTCTTTATTGTAACAATAAGTCTTTCCTTTGTAGTGACAACAATTCTTGCAAACATGTGTCGCACTTAAAGTAGGCGCTCGTAGCAGAAAATACATACCTTCTGTTATTATTACAATCACTCGTTCCCATGATTTCAATAAAATATCAGCAGAATAAAAGGTGTGACATTATTGTCCGCCGCAAGCTAACCTTACAATTGGCATATATTGTAATGCCCATGTTAAAGGATACCAGCAACAAGGCTGGGCATACGCACCACTAGCGAATAAAGTTATTTGCCAAAGTATGCAAATTTTTTGCCAATATGACAGGGTACGGGTTCGAATCCAAGAGGGCCCGGCTGCATTTTGTGCATTTTCAGGGTAGCTGTAGCACCCTTTTATAGAATCCTTGTCCGTATGTCCCTGGTCACGATAATTAAAAGGTATTTGACCGATTTTAATCAAAATTATACTGAACATTGCAAAAATTGGTATATTGCTTGGTTAAACTATTATTTTTCAATCGATCTTCACAAATTATGAAAATACATACTACGTAGTACTTTAATAATTATTTAAACGAATATTCGCGTTGTGTGTACTTTTTAGGTACGGGATATCCAAGCTGTCCTACACGTATTTTATGCATTTTCAGAGTGACGTCACACCACACATAACAGTAGCATAGGTACTAAAAATCATTGACAAAAACGTGTTTTTCCTACGAGTCTTAAAACAACACCCACCAAAGAGAGTATAAAAGTCAACAAAATATATTAGTAGATTTACTAGATTTATTATTATCATTTAATAGTTTTGGTATTCACTCTCTCTCACTTATGCTAACTCTCTCACACTCCCTCGCACTAACTCTCTCATACTAACACTCACTCTCTCACGTACTAACTCCCACTCTCTCCCTCATACGAACTCTCACTTAACTTATACGTTCAACCCCTCGGAATAAAAATTCTGCATGCATGAACATGAAATGGTAGTTAAGGACCATGAGTTAAAAGTACACAACATTCATTCACCTCCACTCAGTCTACAGAAGTTGCTCGTAAGCACCAGGTTATCTGTAACTCACTTTAAGGTTGAACTTTAAAATTCCTATGATTAAGTAGACTAGGTCAGTAAAATTAGTAAGTTCATTATACATCTGTGCATACTGTGGGCTATCTAAAAATGGAACTATTGGAGTGTAAGTGGTTTCAGGACGGCGGTAAATATCCAAAATAAACTAGATTTAATTAACTTGATGTGAAAAAACGACATCATTGGTTATACGAGACACTCCGCATTGAGCTGTCAAAACAAAACCTTGCCATTTTACGCACAAGAGAGCATTAACCTGTTCAGGATTTTGCAACTCAGGAAATATCCACAGTACAGATGTGACTGTAGTTAACACTTAACAAACAGATAAGCAGAGAACCATTGAACAAATCACACACAATGAAAATTCTTTCGTTCATTCTCAAAGTTACTACCATTGCAGTCACGCTCTTCAGTGCAATTCAGAGTATTAATGACACACCAAACCGGAAGGAACCGCGTCATAGGCACGGTGAATGTCAAATAGTCATAAATGAGTTCTTTCCTGGAACGAATGGATACGTCGAAATAGCCAAGGTGTGTCCATTGGATCAACGGATACAAAACAACAAAAAAGAACTTCGAGGTTTTGCTATAATAATTTTATCCGTTAACAATTTGGACATTCAATGTGTATACTCCAGGAAACTTCAAAAAAACATGCTAAAAGAGCCTGAAATTCGTCCTGCAACTTCACCAGTCGTTCCTGGTCCCTCTACAAGTTTGCAAGGTTCATCCTCTCAAGTGCAAGGAAACAAGCGCAAACGTGTGCACGCTGATACTGTTTTACAGTCAAATGCTTTGTTTTTCCTCAATATTCCAGTTTCAAATGTAGAAAAAGAGGTTGACTCATACATATTATATCTTCTTGCATTGACTGCAGCAGAATCCAAACGAGCACTTCCATGTAATACGGGAAGCGAAGTTACAGAGGACGCCCTCGCCAACATTAATAAATTGATCCACGATTCAATAATAATCAAAACAAAAAAAGACTTACCTTGGTTTGTTATAAGAACAATCCCGGCAGAAAAGTACTCCTCAAATCAATATTTTATACCAATGCAAGACCATACTGAACCGTTCAAGGATTTTAGTTACGGAAGATGTAAATCAAACACAAAATTAAGCCACCCCAAAAATTTCAAGTTTTCAACTAAAACCCCAGAAGCACCCAATAACTGTGGGGACTCCCATCCATTTCTAACGAATACCGTCGATTCGTTTTTACCCCCATACGGACCTTTTACGGGACAAAAGATTAACGCAATGAGCTTAAAAATTATCGTTAATTTATTGAAATCTCTCGAGACTTTCAAAAATACTGAAGAAATAATGAAACTTGAGCCAAAAAAGTTAACTGCAAAACTAACCAATCTAGCATTGTCCACGGTATATT
>JAQFXU010006274.1:0-10479 GCA_034693705.1 Spatulosminthurus flaviceps | reverse complement strand
TTAAGAGTCTCAGGCTCAGCATCCGTAAATAAATACATACCTTACAGGCTTCTTTGGGCTTTGTAAATATCATTCTGACTTTGTATTTCTTTGCCTCGCTCTCCAATTCCAGAATTTGCAAACCTAAATGTATGCTGGTTCTTTTTTCAGAATAGTAGGGGATGAAAGTTTTGCCATCGAATAAAACATACACAGGGTTTTCTACATACCCGGTTGAAGCTGCAAAAGAGCAAGAATAATATTATATGTATATTATTATTTTTTATATCACGTTTAGTTAACCACAGCTAACCGATAGCATTGTATTAGGAAATGCAAAACAATTGACTGACTTGAATAACTGAAATAATCACGGCTAGGAGTCCACCATTTGCAGAAAAATTTTCCACCAGTTTGCTCCAACTTGTTCGCATGATGAACATCCGAGAGGTGCGCAATGTAGTTATCCTTGAGAACGACGGAGAAATTGCACTCATCATCTTCTCCGTATATACATTTAATCTGAACAGGTCTGTAAAACATTTCGTGTGCACATATATGTGTAAATACACAAAGAATACTCAATCCTACGAATTTTCCTGGGTTATTATTTACAAGTAGTAATTATTATTGTTGGTATATCAGTGCCAACCCCGAAGTCAAAAGTGTGTGATTTTCAATAATAATCCAAAGATTTTTACCGGAACTTGCAACTAACAAGGTGAGTCTTAAGCTTGTCTCCTGTTGAAATGAAGCTACAACCCTTCTCTCGATACTGACAGGCAATTTTCGAGGTTGCTACGAGCTTCTCTGCCACAAAATTCCTCGAATTTGTCAAATCACCCCGGCATATTCCACAGCAAAGTATTTTTTCTTGGCAGTCCCCACAAACACTGTGTCCGTTGACACAGTTGAAAATCGGTCCAATCGGAATGGCAGTACAAATGGGACATTCCAACATACTTTGGATTTCTTTGGCAGGAGATGCTTTCGTTAAATCTCCACCACTGATAGCAAGATTTTTTTTCGGTGTCCTAAAATGTAAAAAATCCTGTCATTGATCTACACATTTCATCACTCCTCGAGGGAATTTGAGAAATATTCTCTTTGCACAGCAATATCTTAATGTGTTTGTCAACAATTCATCTCATTTTGCCACCAGAAGTGTAATGTAATAATTAAACATGAAAATCAATAGGTAACATACATGAGGCGGGACGAATTGTAGGGTACGAAACCCCTTTGGGAGATGTTGGAAGTTGGAATGGATAAAAAAATCCTAAGGTGTTTTGGAATTAACCCTCAAAAGAGCGCAATAAGCAATAATATATAATGACACAAAAAAACTACTTACTGTTTCTTGACGCTTTGTGTTGTTGGTGGTACCGCCAAGGTCTGATCACCTTTTGTAGGGGTGGGTGACACGCACAAAGGCCCTGCCGCTCTAAAAAAGAATAAATAACATTAATATTCAATCATAGCAATACCCGTAGACCCTGCCTTCAGATATATTTTCCATTCGTTTGAAAAATTATTATTATTGGTACCTGCATAGAGGCAACAAGTAAAATATTTGTTCATTTGCATGTATAAGTATACTTTTACATGATACTATATTTAACCGCCACTGGCTATTTATGGGGAGACTTACTGTTTGTCGCATTTCTTCTCCTTTGGTGACAACACAGCTTGAGTAGAGACGGGGGTAACTTGTAACGAACCTTTTCCTTTGTCACTTGATCCACGCTTTTTTTTGGAAACCCCGGGTGCTCTAATTAAAAATGTATGGATAAACTTTCTGACAGATCCGCCAATTCTTTTTAACGTAATTATATACACCTGAATACGTGAAGTTTAATTGGCTGCACACAAGAATCAAATTCTTAATTAGTATTACAGACAGGCATTTATTTCTTAAATAACAGTCACTTACATTTTATCCTCAGCTTTGGCCACGGTGAGAGTGAGAGCAGATTTACCCGGAGAGGCCTTCGATGAAATGGGAACTTGTTTTTTGCTGTGAGGAGGATTACCCTCAACAAGGATTTTAGGAGTAATTTTCTTTTCAGCCACTGACCCGAGTTTTTTCACTGGCATTTTGCAGCAGTAGTCTCTTCACTAGATTGTCAAAATAATAAATATTGTGCTCAAGAAAGTAAATGTTCCAGAAAGGTTTTATTACGGGCAAGTAGTAAATACTGACTAAAAACACTTCTAAATCAGTCGTGTTCTCTACAACATATTTAGTTTGTGAGTACCCATAGGTCTGATTGTGAGCCGGTGATTGCAAAAATTAGTATTTGAATGTGTAACCTAACCTACGTAGAAATCATATAGGTTGTAAGTGCGTTTACTTGCTTTTATCAAATGTTTTCTAGTGGTTGGGAACATGTAATTTGACTATCTGAGTTCCGTGAATATGGTTCAGAACTCTCTTAATGGACGTCTCAAAGTGTACTGTACAAGTAAATCAATGCTTGAGTAAAAATATATGAGTATAGTCAAACTCTAATGCGGTTGGAAAATATAGAAAGAAAGAAGAGATGAGATCTTTATTTACCAGTTTTGCATGCTACTCATTTGCCAACTTGAATATTTATCTTGATTCTTAATAAAGTAATAATAATTATGGAAAATGGCTGTATAGAAACCGAAACACCTCTGACCCGGGACATTGTTTGAAAATATTACGATGTCTATTTTTGCCGTTAAAAGGGAGCATATCGTTCCGAGCTTCATATTTTTCATTCTTGTCAGCTTCTTTGTGTACATTCAATTTCCAAACAATGGGGGAAAATGTATGGCTACTACGAAGGTAGAAGCGTACGAAGTCCAAATTACAACAATAATTCTTAAGTTCCATTTCAAATTCCCAATTTTTTTTATATCAACGCAACGGTATCAAACCCAAAAAATTAAATGCTGTAGTTTTTAACGAGATGATATAGTTTACAAGGTTTTGATTTCGAAAGTACAAGTGGAGGGCTTATCCTACAGTAAATATCAAGGGAATAATGAATGGTGCAGAGGATATAGTCCTTGCGTTACAAGATGTTGTTTATTGAATTATATCTATGTAAATACAAATACTAATTTCATTTTTCAAAGATGCTTTCATGTATGATAAGAACAATGGATATAGTATCAAAAAAGACTCAAAAGAGTCACAAGGGGATATTTTCAAAAAATTGCAATTGCAAGCACTTTATAGATAAACAGATACAGCTAGAAACTGTAACTCGCTAACATACAACACTGTGAATTTGGTTCATATCAAAAAGTATCATCTATAAGTACACTAATAAGTGAGCTTAACCAGCCATGAACGTTTTGGCTGGACAGCATGACAATTTTGTATATTTCAATAATAATAATTATTACTCTATTGCTGTTTTTTAGCTTGGTAGCCTTATCGCAAAGTAATTGCGTACTGCGTTAATAACCATGTCGGGGAAGACTATTTTTTCCTATTCCGTCCAGTCAACTCCTTTTCTGGCTAATTAAGTGCTCCTTAACTTCAACATGTGTATTGTATATTTTCAGTCAAAACCGTTACTTCCGACGACTTCGGAGAACTATTGAGGTGAAAGCACCAATATGGAACACACAGTATAGTGATGCTAAACCTATAAAGTCGATAGGTAAGTGACTGACATCGAAACTCTTGGATGTGATGACTCCCTCCCCATCTCTAATACAAGGGAGTTCTGGAGGACCTTCACAAGCTGTAAAAAAAGGAAATTAGTTTTATACATCCCTTGATTTTATTGTTAAGTAAATATATGTAATGTCTTTTCACGGGGAATTAAGTTGTGTCAACAAATCTTACTGATATTGCTAACGTCATTCCACTGCGTGACTGTTAATGCTTCATTGGCGTACATAAACCAGGATATGAATTTCGTCCAACTTATGTAGGAAGGCATAGTCCTGTGAACAAACCAAACTCCATTAGAATTTACAAAAAGCGCTTGTACTAACTTTGAAAGCATTATTGAATTAAATTAATGCTAACCCAATATTAATAAAAAGTCCACCAGTAATCATGAGAATGTAATCGAAGGGAATGAGGCAAGTCACAGCTATGGAAACATTCTCGAAAGCCGCGGAGAAAAAGCATCCTAGAAAATAAACACCAAACTAAGACCAGCTGATAGTCACGCAGCCTGTGACAATCAAATACAAATTAAATAACTCAAAAAAATCCCATACCACAAGCTGCAGCCACATTCGCAGTCATCAGCACAATTGCTAAAGTAGTAAAAAATGCATCTGCAGTAGGTCGCAATCCGATCATCCAATAAGCAATAGTAGCAAATACGACGGGCTCAAAAATAAAACCCGGGAGCTATAATCATAGAAAAACAAAATGACATTAATTTATATTAAAAAGGGGTAATGAAACCTCTTGTCATAAAGTTTTTAGCCTTTATTACCAATGACAGCATTGTAGAAACGTAGTACGAATCGCATCGGTACAAGCCCCCTTTATTCTCCCTGAGAAATAATGGCAACTCATGAGGAAAGACATGAAGGACGCCGTACATGGACGGAAAAGTATTTTCAGTTATGAACACGAACACCGCGCCTTGAATATCTTGAATTCCCATTTGATTCAATGAAACGCCAAAGTAACAAAGACCAATCAATAATGCCATGACCTGGGGGAAAAATCAGATTTTTATCCATCCCATACAAATCACAATTACACTAATAGCTCAATGTTCCGAGCAAGGAAGTGATTGAGAACTTACAATTTTCTGTATTGTTCTAACAGTATGAACTTTAGGATTTCTAAAGGAATTAATTAATGCTCTCCAAGTTAGCCAAAAGGTTTGAGTTATCCAGAGTGGTCGTCGACTGAAAGAATTTAATTAGTCTCATGTAATTTCCTTCATCAAAATCTTCATTTAAACAATTCATTAACTAGTTCCATTAAAATACTCACATATGAAATCCAAGAATTGTTTGGTCATCAAACTATTAAAACAAATAACAAATTATACTTTCATTCCTTTAAGTGATCAGTCTAAATACAGCGCTTGAGCAGTTTAAACTCGTACCGAATCACCCGATGACCCAGACTTGGTTAGTACATCAACATTACTAATTTCTGCCTCAACTTTCTCTTCAATTTCCTTGGCAAGAGGGGACACTGCAAAAGTATCGCAAATGCTCTTAATCTGTCTCCGACTCTCCTCCTCCTTTCCAGGAAATACTGCTAAAGTTTTAATATAGAAATCCGCAGGGTTGAATTGTTCCGGGCATATATAATTCATTCCTTTGAGGAAGTCTAGTGCTCCTACTGCCGATCCGTAATATGCAGTTCTTCCTTCCGCCAGGAGGAGAAGTTGATCAAACATAGAAAAAACTTGGGAGGACGGTTGATGAATTGTACAAACTATAGTTTTTCCTTTGGCAGCTAAATTTTGCATCATCCCAACTAACTTCTGAGCTGAATAACTATCTAGACCTGTAGTGGGCTCGTCACAGAGCAGAAGTGGAGGGTCTGTCAATACCTACAAACAATTTCAGTTACAAATAATTGGTATTTGTGATTGTGTAATCAACATACAATTAGAGCAACAATTAATGCTCTAAGGAAAAAAGTAATTAAAATTTACCTCCGAAGCAAATGCCAATCGTTTCCTTTCTCCCCCCGAGAGTCCTTGTATCAGTCCAGGGATCCCGATCCGAGTGTCCTCACATTTCTTTAAGCCCAACTCCGTCAAAAGCTCTTCAACCCGCCTTTTACGCTCCCAACTTCCCAATCTTCGGTCCAATTTCATTCTTGCCTGCAGTCAAACATACAAAATTAATTAAATATATGCCCCGTGTACATCCCATTCCATCAGATTTCCATCTTTAAATTCCAAAGTATCATAATACCAATAATTATTATTATTTCTATTATTGTTGACACATAAAATCCATTTTAATGAATTTTTTGGCATGTTGAACAGCTTCTCCTAATCAAGAACGCTCCTCTCATTTCACTTTGCTACCGTAATTACTTTTGTAGCTTCATCAGTTTATTGGCTACCGGTCCCGTCCCAAAAAGCAATAATACTTAGGCCCACCCTGTGCAGTTTCGCGCTCAGAATTTTAATTAATTTGAAAATACTCGATTCCAGAATTGATACTGGTGAGTTGTACCCGTTTGAAGTTGATGCTGTCAGTTTCATTGTGATTACGAGAGGAAACTAACTTGTAATCCTTCAATCTCGGGTACTCTTTACTTCTTGCTTTAAAGACCCTCCTTCAAGAATTTTATATTAAAATGAATATTCATAACTCGGGAAGTTGTTCTTTTGAAGAAAAATCTTTTGTTCAGAGTTTCTGACTCTTATCATCAATTGAAACACTTAGAGATTCATCAACTGTCAGTCCATGTGTGGTCAGCCTTGTCAAAATAAAGTCATACAAAGCATTGAGATTGTAATCGAAATCAGTTCAAAGCATCCAGTGGAGCACCACATAAACTGGTACATTCGACTCTGAAGATCTTGTTAAGACTAGGAAGAACCAAAGCTACTGAACAGAGCAAGAGTAAGTAATTAATTCTTATAAACACAATTTGTTTACTATACAGCAAAGGTCACCCAAATATTTTTAGACGTAACATTAAGCCAACACATGTCTTTAATACAGTGACATTATGAGCCCCGGTTTACACTTTTGAAGTTGACTTTAAAATTCTCCACCTGATTGGATAGTTTGTGTATTTTTAAAGGAAGATAAGATTATTATTTAATGTGGAAGAACTTTCGACCTAAACCATTCTCTGGATATATAAAACTTCTATTGATTTACTTAACCTTCTTTTTTCTTGATATAAAGCCCTAAGTGGAAACAAATTGTGAAATATGTTTACACTTATTTACACAGAAAAGCTAGAAATGAAATAAGTTCCAAGGAAGGAGCTCCGATAAGTAAATCAATGGTCGGTCATGTTTTTAAGCTCTAACTGGAAAATATTATTGTATTTTGAACTGACAATAATAAACTCATTTTCATTCATACCATGAAATGAAGGTGCTCGGATACGGTCAAAGTCCCAATAAACAGATCCTGCTGGTACACAAATCCGGACAGGTGACTCATGTAACCACCCAATGGCACTCCATTGACACGGACTTCCCCGTCTATAGCGATACCCCCTGGTACATAGAAATTAGGTGGGTGATTATTATTTATGCGCAATCAGATAAAATTCTCGACACTCATTTCAAGTTTTTCAAAGGAGATTTTTAAAATACAAACAAGTAATACCTTCATTCTTGTGAGCCAGCACATTCATTAAAGTGGTTTTGCCGGCTCCACTGGCTCCCATAATCGCCATAAGATTCCCGGGCTGGACGATTCCAGTTACTATAGAGAAAAATCAAGGATTAAAATTTACTAATTGAAAATAATTAATTTAGTCAATAAATCTATAGTGCTAGATATTATAAAAGGCTAATTATTACCATTGTTAAGAACCCTTTTAAATGGCCTGTGACGTTGTTGTCTACTAAAAAGCCCGGTAGATTTTACCGGAACGTAGACACTTAGCTCATGCCAAGCTAGGGTTACCCCTCGAGGTTTTTCCTGAATCCCCATGTAACCGTTGGCCTTCTTACTGGTACGGAATATCATAGGTATCTATGTACGCACACAGAAAGACATGCAAGAAATGAAATTGTCACATACATTTTCCCACCATAATAAAATACAGAGATAAGCAAATGAACCCCCATACCGAAGCACTTTTATGTATTTATACAAGAAATAATTGTAAAAATCATATTATTCTAAATTGAATACACGTGCTTTTACAATATCCTGGGGATTTGCATAAAAGTATGTACCATTTTCCCCCACATTAACCGAAGATTCCTCATATTCATTCTCACAAACACAAACTTCTGCACTTACTACATACTTTCATAAATATTTATACACACAACGCTAAAACCACATAAAAATTCCAAATCATGATAAATGAATAATTCCCATACCTGGTCCATGTTATTATCATCGGAAACAGACGTGAAATTAATCTCATCCTGAGTATCATTGGCACTTGTAAGTCCTATGGCAGAGTCCGAATTTTGACTCCCAAAACTCCCTTCCGACTCATTCCTATGAATAGTCATAATAAGTTTTTTAAGAATAAAAATTTGAGAAATTTCCAAAAATAAAATCCCAATGAAATTCTTCAAATTCCCTAATGAATCACGACGGGGCGCAGCGACTGAACCACTGCATATCTTCACTGTACTAAATTTAACAACTATCCTGGACAGTTACGCAAGTTAAGAAAGTAATAAATTTTTACAAGGTACTACACACACTTACATTTCGGCAGTCGCTTTTTTTGTCCCACTCTATTTTGATGTTGTTACACAACAAACCATGCCCAAATGGCTGGAATTTTATGGGTTGTAGGAGGATCCTATCGTTTCACTCAGTCAGTCATGGCTACACACACGCACAACATTAAATCCACTTATATTTCTTCATAAGAAAAGCTTCATCGTTGACTCCCAGTTAAATAACAATACTGCTTTTACCACACTATAGGTTATGTAAACTTGAGCCAACCGACCCCTAATAACTTACCAAAAGGGAGACTTTATAATCCAAAACTTACATAATTTACTCAAGAATATATACAATCACTCTAGTCCTCATCTTTTGTCAAGCCACGTGAAATTCAAGATGGATTGGTTTGATCATTGGAAATAATAAAAATTGTAGAAGTGACTGTACTGCATTCAAACAGAGCACGTTGTTGGAAGTATAGAAGGAAGAATGTATGTATAAATCTCATTTCCAGCTCTGTCCCTCATCAAGATCAAGTTCTCATGGGGTAAGATGATGTACATATATTTCTATATGCCTGAGGCATGTGCAAAAATTTCCACATGCACATTTATTTAGTATGTATATACGCGGATAGTAATATTCTTTTCATATAATAGGAAAGGTTGATGGGAATTTTATGTAAGGGAAAAGCACGTGGAAAAAATTATGGGGGTAAGAGGAGATCAGGAAGTCTCACGTGAATTAATTATTTAAAAGAGATCCTCCGTTGTTAGTCCCCCCCTCCCTTATTGGACTACAACGAGAGATGAACTTTGACGATATCCCCGACTACCACCACAGGTTTTTTCTCACTTGTGCCTTTTATATTCTGTACTGACCATCCTGCCTTTACTCGCACTGTCGTCTTATGCAATAACCTTGTCCTGGGGATGAGAGTTCTCTCTCTATAGTCTTTACTTTTACACACACACACACGTGTATTCCTCATGTACCTGTATACCTTCTCCATGTGCCGTTTCAGGGCACTTGAATCATTCAAAAGTCTAACAAAAATTCTATCTAGAAGAAAAAGAAAACTTGTTAAATGGGAATGGCATGTGAAATTATAATGGCTTCCATAATAATTCCAGTCCTGTTGTATAACCTAGACTATGTAATAGTGCAGAGGAGCATCACACGTCTTTAAGAAGCACACGACGCAATATGCGATGGAAGCTGATTAGTTCGGCCGCAGTTGGAAGGATTCAGTTTACAAAAAAGAGAAAAAAAGAAAGCAAAACAGTGAGACCCCTTATTTTTATAATGAGACAACAATTCCACGTGGAGAATCTATGGATGCAGCGTTTACAAGTTCAAGGGGGAAATTTCTACCTGTAGATGTTCTTTATATACTTGTGCTGTATAGGAAAAAGGTTGTGCATTTAAGAGGATTATACTAAATACAGATATATAGAATATAAATACATGCAATCATGTCAAAATATTACAAGTGTGACATGTCAAGTGTCAAAGGGGATTTCAATACATCTTGAACAAAAATCTTTTGTCAAGCTTCTTGTTTCAACGACTCTCTCTCATTTCGATGGAAAGGGAAGCAATTAAGAAGTCTTGTATATGAGCTTATATTTTTTTCAATTCCTTCTTTCCAAGTCTTGTTCAACTTGCACTACTGGGAGGAATGACATTACAATAATCCCGACGGTCATCTTTTGTCTTCTTGACCACTACCAGTTCTGAGGGTATCAAATGGTCTGATAATTCTATGATTGACATACTGTCACTGCGGACGAGCTATATGAGCTTGGTTTTCATTTTTTCTTACTATAGGGAAATTATAACAGGATAGAATAAAGAAAGTTTTTTCCCTTTGCGGATGAATGAACGACCCTGTCATTTTTCACACGAACCTTTACATATGAATTGGAGATACTATTCAATAGATTTAATTTCTTCAATATTAACTGTTAATTTACTCCCTGTTAAAATTTTGGGTTACATATATTTCAAAGTATGTGTAGGGTGCGTAATGACAAACCTTCATGTCAGCGTCCACTGATGGGAATGAGAGCGTTGGAGACGTGATACGTGATGGAGGAAGGAAAAGGTGGCAAATCAAATATCTTCCGTATGAGTGCTTAGCTCCATTGCATTCTTGGGTATTAATTATTGATGTTAAATTAGTAATTTAAT
>JAQFXU010006273.1:0-10479 GCA_034693705.1 Spatulosminthurus flaviceps | reverse complement strand
AGTGTGGGGGAGGTGTACTAAGTGTTTTTCATGAAAATTTGAAAATCCCTTGGGGACATCATATGACCCAACCTTGTCAGTTCACGGGTGTCACTAAAATTGCATTCCCATTTAAACAAAGTTGATTTTAATAAATTTAGTCCACGTTGGTTTTCCACTTCCAGAATTCAAGAGTTAAACAGCACCTCTAAACTTTGCTTCTAGTGTAAAACATTTTTTCGTTTACATATGAAGATGGTTCATGTCCAAGCTGATGAGACACGAGGCACTCAAAGGAGTGTGCGGATGAGTACTCATAGGTTGAGATTAAAATTACTTTGGCTTTTTACGAGGTAGGAAAATATTCAAGTCACTTCGGTGCCCATTCACTTCCCTTGTCCAGTAAAGACTTTGAAATCTTTCTAACAGGGCAAGCCATTTCAGCGAGAATTTTCCTCTGGATTATTATGTTGGTCTCTTCATAAAATTTAAAATATGGGCTAAATATATTTCTACAAAATTTGAAAGACATTTTGTTCATGCTTTTTGAAAATGCCTGTGCTTGAAGTATTTATTCTTTCCTCCCTTCTCTTTGGAATCTGTCATTTGGAAGCCAATGCTATAGTCCTCAAACACAAGGTTCAGGACTGGTCTGGAGATCACTTAACTGATTTCAACCACTGCTTCTATCAACTTATCACTCTCCAGACATCCCAATTCAAGTACGAAGATGAATTGTCTCTGGTCGTCCCGTCCATATTCTTCAAAGCGCTGCCTCTCTCCATAAAAACGGACGAGGTGGGATCAGCTATCAAAGCAAATTTGACGGGCAAAGAATTGGGAAAATTCAGCGCTAAATTTCTTGCCTGCCATCTCATGGTTTTCTTGCCACAATTTACTGACACATACCATTTAGGACACTCAAGAATAAGGAAATCTTCTGTCCTGGTTCCATCTTATATTCGAGCTTCAATGGTAAATCCAAACATAGTTTTGATTCTCTCAAGAAAATCCCACAACTCGATAAGTACTACGATGGAATTCCTTCGATCCAACTCTGAAGCTGTTTTTATTTTTGTTGGGCAAAATTTGAAAGCGTATCTTCTGTGCTTTCATTGTCTGAGTCGGGGTGTTTCCGAATTTCGTCCCAAAATTAGATATTCGCAAAATCAATTCTGTGTTTAAGGCCGTTTACACAAATTTTCAGGCCTCACAAGTAGCTTTGACATATGTGCTCCGTGGCTTTAACCCCAACGTGCACCATTATTACTGTGCACATTTCTGGCATTCACCTTCCGGGGAATATTCTTCGTTCTTCAGCCGGCCTCATTTCTGCCAGCTGGCGCTGTCTGCACAGGCGTTAAATTTCACCACATCTACGACAGATATCAATCATTCATGGGAAAACTGGCCAATAAGTAGCGTTCGGATTAACTCCTTATGGCCGGGTGAAAGAACAACTTTCTACATTGGCAAGGATGGCACTGCCCACGTTTCAATTTTTCTAGGTGAAAGATCACAGGACATCTACTTTTTGTGGGTATTTAGTACATGGATTGCGGCCACTGCCCTCGTGGATGTGATGGATATACCAACTTGGCTCTGTTTGTTGGTCTCAATCGGAATGTTTAGTTTTGTCTTTGTGATGAAACGAGCACTGGAGGGATCTTCTTACGGAAGTTTGGGTCAAGCTATTTTCACGTTAGCGCCCTCATTGGTGGAACAAAACCAATGGTCAGAAAACTGGAAATTGAAATTTTCCAAATTCAAATGGTTTCTCTTGGCCTGGACTTTGCCCGTAATAGTCGTGAGCAATGGGTACAAAGGAATTCTCGTTTCGTTTCTTGCAAAGGCTTCGAATCCAGAGATGCCAAGGAACGTGGTTGAAATCATGGAAACGAAGGGGTCTATTCTCACATTTAGCCGAGATTTGGTATTTCGTAAAAGTAAACAGGGTTTCATCATGGAGCATAAAAGTTTCCTGAAAACTGTAATTGAGACCTTCGTTAGTGAAGGTTTGGGATCTGAAGCACAAAGGAAAGAGTTGAAATCCCTTTCAAATATTTTAGAAAACGTTGACGAGGAATCCCATTTGAGATCACTTGACAGTTGGATCCCTGGAAAATCCACACATTTTCAAAACCATGTTATCGTTGACAGGGAACGGGCTATCATTTCATTTGAAAAACGTTTGATGCTCAAAAATGGGCTTATTTCATCGAAAAGGGGACCCTCAATTAAGTTGCTCGCTGTAAAAACGAATATTATAATTCATTGAAATTTCTTTACAAGGATTTTTGCAAAAATGATTTACTATTTGGTGGAAACGGGATTCATGAATTTGTGGGAAAGGCTGGAAAAATATGTTGAAGGATTTAAGGCGCTTCAGCGTGGGAATTTCCGGGGGCGAATATTACGAAGTGAAAAGGGTGGCCTTATCAAACCCAATTTATGGGCTTTGGTTTTCAACGTGGACAGCGTTCAGCACTTAGTCAGTAGCTACCTCACACTTGAAAATCTTGGCATGGTAAATTTTGTGTTTGCCTTTGCTATTTGTCTTTCTGTTTGTTCTTTTATCGTTGAATTGCTTGGTCGTTGTTTCATGGCACGTAGAAAAAAGAAAGCAACTGAGCCAATACAATTCGTTGCAGTGAAATCCGTAGCCGAAGCCAGCAAAACCTTAATTGGAGCATACGATACTTTAGCCATTGGCATCACAATATTAACCGATTGCCTAGAAGTATCCACCAATCGGCTGGAAGAGCTTACCAACGTGGCGAACGTTTCCACCAATGAGAACGAAATTGAATCTGAATTAACTTAAATTTGATGGGGCCAGCTTAGAAACACTACTAGTATTTGCGGTGGTCACCCTTTTTCTATCCACTGCAAACAATAAAGGATTCTTTAGAAGCACTTGGTTTAGCTTAAATAAGTGTACTGAACCGCAAAGCCGATTTTTTAAATTATGCGTTACGTATAATGTATGTAACCCATATTGAAATCGTTTGCATAATTTTATTCGAATACTTGTAGGACAAATTGTGGTTTTACTGGGAAAATTCAAGGCTGAAGCACTATGAAAATGTGGTGAAAGCATGACAACTGGCCCAGGAAACATATTTGCACTGCACCTGAACCCCCATGCAACGTTTTATTAAACACATAGAGTAAGTCCACGGTGAATATGTCAAAACATCATATTTTTTAAAATAAATCATTTTACTCGGCGACAAAGGATGCAAACCTCTTGCCCGCTGCGTCAAATATTCCGACCCGATTTTTGAAGGTTTACGGAATTTTAGAAACATTTGGTAATGTGGGTGAATAACCTTTTTCTGAGCTCATGTACATATAACTTTTACCGAAAGGTAAATATAATTAAATTTAGGTGAAAACCCAAAATTTAGCCTGTATAACTGAATTGCCATGTAAATCATGTATGTTACAAAATGATGATAAAATTTTGTTCTCCATTAACCAAGGCTAGTAAGTGCTTAGGGAGCTAGGATTTATTCACCTACAGAGTAGGCTTACTTTGGTCATTAATTCAGGTATTGTTTGTTTCAAATTTTGCAATATTATTTTCATAGAATGTTTATGATCTTTTGCTCTCAAAATTTTGAACAATTCTAACCAATAAAATTCCAGCAAGATGTATAATATAAATGTAAATAATAGCTTGAAATTTAACTTGCATTTTAAAGTCATCTGAATCCTAATGGCATGAAACTACGACAAATAAAATCCAAAAGAGGCTTAAATTCATTTATAAGCTACGAGCAGATCCACAATATTTGAAACAATGGACTGCAAAAATTCGAGGACAGACATTTTATCCATTATCCCAAACGACCCCACACAAACTTGGATTCCTCCAACAGATGCCGCGCACTTCTTCGCATGCCCATACACTAACTTTGACCCATGTCGCACCTTCATTTCAATTACGTCTTTTAAACGACCCACCAAATCCGGAATAGTAAAGGCCACCTCGCTGGCCATTGGGTATATCCTCACCATGTACAAGAACGAAACTGTGTTGATGCTCCCCCGAAAGTGGTTCCCTTGTCCGAAGAACCTCACAGCCCAGAATCCTTGAAGCACCGAGACCCAGAAGAAGAACTGTTTTGTGATAAAAATCACATTTTTCGAGATTTGGTTAAACAGTTGCATGAAAAGCTGGAATCCACGGAGTATCCCATAACATTTTTGAACTTCTCCACAATCCATCTCATTTCCCTCTTGGCTCCTACAAATGTGTCCATAAAATCCAAAATTAAAGATAAATTCAAATCCATTTCACGAATATTCGTAAAACGTTACTTGGTCACGGTCGTTGCACATTGAATGTACCCATCCATGGTAAGGAAAGAAATTAGTAGGAAAAAGAGCACTATTTGTCCCGTTCCAATCCAAGTCACCACCACTAGAAACTCCAAACCAGCACTGATCCAATATGTGACGGAATTCATCATGGAATCCGCAAGATTGTAATAAATGAAATGGAACCCTCCGGGTGACTTGAGAAACAAGCCCAAATGAAAGCACGGAACCGTCATCATGCCCAGGGGTAGATATACCACCATAGACTCTGAACGACTCCTGGTCTTACCACCCGACCCTGACCCACCATCTATAAAGAAAACCACGAATTTTAAAATATTTCCGCAACTTTTAGCAGCACATTTTTCAGTGCTAAAAATTGTAGAATACATGGCATTATGATGCCTATTTAAATGGTGATTGCATTGAAATTGTCATAAAATTATTACCCTTAAGCATCCACAACAATTGAGACGTCAAGGCCAAAAATAATGGTCGATGTTCTGACCAGAAGAAATTGTAATGGAAATACAGAAAGACTGAGGACATGATCGAGCACAATACTGGACAAAGGATTAGGTTCATATTTGAATCATGGAGACTCTCTCTGAAAAATTCCACCAGACGATACACGCACATTGTCAAGTGAGCCGTCCAAATAAAGACGTACATGAAACTGAGCCCCATATGAAACCAACCTTGTTTCCAAAACAAGCGGCAGTTCCGGACGTCAATTCCAACGGGAATTATTCCCAGGGTGGACATGATTTTTATGAATTTGAAATTCAGTGAGACGTCCCGCTTGGAAATCAATCGTAGGTGAGGACTTTGGCGGAGTCCCTGTATACTTAAGGTGCTTGCCGGCTCCGGGCTGGTATTCTCCATTTCTCCTTGACCGTCTCTTCGCATATTCAATAATGAATCTATTTCTCGAAATATAAACCTGCTTTCGCAGTAGCTGACACTGCGATATTACAATATTTGCTACAGAATGGAAGAAACTTTATGCTAGGAGCTTCATCAAAAAATATGTAATGTGAAAAATAATTATTAATTAATAGGTACAGCAAATTCTAATATACATAAAGAAGGATAATTACCTAATTAATTACAATGATTTGAAGCATAAAGTATTTTCCTTTCTTATAAAAGCAAATTAGCAACCTCATTCTTTTATAAATGCCTCAAATGGTGTTTGTATGGTAATTAACAAAATCTGTTGTCAAAGCAGAATTGTACATATATAATTATTTTAAACACTAAAATATAATTCCCTCATTTGGGAGTGTGGCACATAAGTATACACATGCATTAAATAAAGTTTTTCAATAAGTAATAACATTTTTAATGGATAGGTAGGCTTAATAGGAAGTTTTAATACGAACTCGTTTTTGAAGCTAGCATTTATTTCAACTATAAAGCTCTCCATTTACTTTTTTTTGGCTATATTTTTGCAGGCAAATGCTTTTTAGTTTCTGCAAAATAATTATGATTAATTTTGGTTTTTTAAAGCAATTATCGACTCAAATTGATTCAGCACTTTTAAAACTTCAAATGTCAACTGTACCTAAGCAAACCCTTTATTTTATCCTCCCATTGTGATTGCAGAGGGTATTTAATTTTATAATTTTGATGGATTCTAGAAATTTATGTATTTCTGCATTTTTCAGCCACATGCCTGTTTTAGAGAAACATGCCAAGGAAATCTTCACATTATACAAAAACTGGATTGGAAAAAAGGCGGATTGAATTTTTTACAGATTTGATTGAATTTGGGGCTGATTTGGATGGTTCAGGAGGTTCATAGGGGGTCACGTTACCCCAATTTATCCCACAATTAAACCCAATAAATTGATAAGTATTGCAAGTAATGTTTTTTGTCCCACAATTTACTGCAATGCAGTTGAATAAACCACTTTTCTCATCTCTTTCAACCTTTTATCTCATTTCATATCTAGATTAGACATCAGAGGCCAGAGGGAAAGCTCTGTTTTTAATATTCTCCCTTAAAACCAATCCCTTAAAATATGCGAGTCAGCGGCACAGTGAGATTTCCACATTAAGAAGTAACACACCAAATAAAAGTCTTTCTAAAATCCACGTGAACCGAAAAGAAAATGATTCCAATCACAGCAAATGCTGAATAATTATGCAAAAAATAACATGCTTAGAATGTGCACCATACATTTACTTATACATTTTTGCACCACACATGTCTATCCATTTATTTAAACTACAGCAAGTGCTTTTACAGAGTGTTACAGCTACTCCGTGGACATTGTATGTAATATAGTTAGTAAATTTGTATGTATATTTTGTGAGTGAGGGAATGTATTGCCCGGGTCAACTTACATACCGAGTTTAGGAGACTATTCCAACAGGAAAACAACCGGGCCACTGAAAAAATTGCCTAAAAAAAGTGCACTTGGATGTTAAAAATAGGTTTTCTAGTGCACCATTTTCGGGTTTTTTCTTTCGGACTAAAGGCCGGAATTATCGGGGAAGTTGAAAACAATTTTTTCGGGGTCAAAATATAAGAAAAACCAATTTTATTCTATATCTCACTCAATTGCCGAAATTGGTAACTGACAAAAAAAATATCCACTGCTGCGTAACGCAACAGCCCCGGGTTCCCAGTACAAACCAGGACAAATGAGGTTGTCGTGTTCCGAGTGATGTTAAAGTATTTTCAAAAATTCTGATAAATAGGCCATATTTCTCTTCTCCCTCTATTTCTCTTTCCACCAATGGCATTTCTTTTGGGTATTGATTCAAATTTAGTGGTGAACCTAAGGCGGCTCCATCAAATTTATGTCGGACATTCTTCTGAAGATTCTTCTGTAGATGATTGAGGAATTTCTTCCTGAATGGCTGTAACGTTAGCTACATTGACGAACTCTTTCAGCCCATCCGAGGATACTTCAGTTAAATTGGTCAATACAGCGCTGTCAATGGCTACATTATGGCATGCTTCGATTACAGCTTTGCTGGCCTCAACTAGTGATGTCACTGTAACAAATTGGCTTAGCTTTTTCTTCTTTTTACGTTCCATGAAATGGTGCCATAACACCTCAATGGTTAAGATGGAGAAAGAAAATGAAATACCAAGGAGAAACAACAAATTTACCATGTGAAGATTGTCCAGAGTGAGGTAGCTACTAACTGAATGTTGAACGCCCTCCATGTTGAAAGCCAGAGCCCATAAATTTCCTTTGATAAATGTACCCTTTTCCGTGCTTAATATTCGATCAGCCTTGAGGAGTATACCACAATAAGCATACCTATCCAGCTTTTCCCAAAGATTCCCGAATCCTGTTTCTACTAAATTGTACACGAGCTTCGTAAAAATCGGAGTGAGGAAATTTCTTATCATTAAGATATTTGATTTTTCCACCAACCAACTAATCGAGGGTCCTCTTTTGGAGGAAAGAAGCCCATTTTTGAGCTGCAATATTTTCTCTAATGATTGGATAACTAATTCCTTATCCAAGAAAAAATGATTTTGGAAATGTGTGGCATTTCCAGGGATCAGAACCTCAATATCGTCTGAAGAGTTTAAAAGCGATGTCAAGCTCTTCCTTTGTGTTTCAGATCCTAAACCTTTGCTAAAAAACTTTCCTATTTCGTGATGCAGAAAAATGTTTCTCCCGGTAATGTTAGGACCAGCGAATGTTGTTACCGTTGTAATTGTGAAAATAGATTTCTTTGTGTCCGTGATTTCAACCAAGTTGCTTGCTATCTCAGGATTCGAAACCTTTGCCAGAAACGAAACGAGAATTCCCTTGTAGCCATTGCTCAGGACTATTGCGGGCAGGGTCCATGCCAAAAGAAACCATTTGATTTTGGAAAATTTGAATTCCCAATTTTCTGGCCATTGGTCTTGTTCCACCAAGGACGACGCTAACGTAAGAATAGCATGACCCAAAGCCCCATAAGATGATCCCTCCGGTCCTTTTTTTGCCAAAAAGACCAAACTAAACAACCCAATCGTGCCAAATAAAAAGAGCCAAGTTGGCAAATCCATTGCACCCACGAGAGCAGTGGGTACGATCGATGGTCTAAATACCCACAAGAAGTTGAGCTCTGTGGATCTTTCACCTGGAAAAATTTCAACGTGGGCGTTGTCAGACCAATCCATCCAGACTAATTCTCTTTGTCCCGGATGAACGGAGCCGATGCGAATTAAATTTGCTACTATATTTCCCGTTTCGAAATCGAAATCATTTTCATCCCCGGTTGTGAAATTTAATACCTTTGCAGACAACGCCAGCTGACATGTGTGAGCTCTGTGTTGGCTCGAATGATTTTTCGTGATGAAAATGTAAGGTGAATGCCAGAAATGTGCACAGTAGGAATGAAGTTTTGCGTGATTAATGCGGCTTCCGAATGGGTGCGTCAACGCAACTTCAGAGCCGTCCAAATCGGAATGAACTGCCTTAAACACAGAACTTATTCCAGGAATATTTAGCTTTGGGATGAGGAAAAACCTTAAAAGGTTACGGCTCAAACAATGAATGCACAGGAGATAAGCTGTCGAGTTACCCTCTACGTAAATTACAACCGCTTCAGAGTTGGTGTACAAGTGACGTTGTGGAACTACAATCTGCTCGATGGATTTTCTTGAGAGTACTAAAACTATGTTTGGATTTGATCTTGAGTCTCTAATATAAGTTGGAATTAGATGAGGAAATGTATATAAAACGTAGTTCCCAGTCAATTTAGTGTCAGAAAATTGTGGCAAGAAAACCATGAGATGGCAAGCAAGAAATTTGCCACTCAATTTCCCCAAATTCATACCCGTCAGATTTCTGGAACTAACTGCTTGAAAGTCAATCGTTTTGATGGAGAGGGGAAATGTTTTGAAGAATATCGACGGGATGACTAGAGACAATTCATCTCCGTACCTGAATTGGGGTGTTTGAAGAGTGATGAGTTGGTAAAAGCAGTTTTCAAAATCAGTAATATGGTCTCCAGACCAGGCCTCAACAGTGTGTTTCAGGACAATGGCGTTGCCTTGCAGTAGAGAGATTGCAAGGAGAAGGGGGGGGGGGAAAGCCGATGATATTAGCACAGCCATCTTTCCAACTTCAATAAAATTTTTGAAGAAATTTTCGAAAATCTTTTAAGGCTTATGATTGAAAACAATGCATACAAGAAGATACCTAATCGAATACGCGGGAGTTCGAATTTAAAATGCGAATTACTTTTGACAAGAGTTCAGTACGACTTTTCATGCGAGGTCTATATTGGATAATGAACAAAAATGGACGGTGATGTGACTTAAATATTTTCCATGTCCAAAAGTGAAAATTTATTTAAATTTAAAACCTTCTTACTTGAAATGGTGCTTACCGTTTTTGAGAGCCCCGTGGCACACACAGAAGCTTGGGACTCATCCATGCTCAAGTGTGATTGAATAAAACTTTATTACACTTAGAATTGAAGAGTACCGGCGTTGGGTTGTTGGAATCTTTGAATTCTGCATATGGATAACCAACGTGGACTTTTTATGAAAATCAATTTTGTCCAAATGTAAATTACTTAAAAGGAGCTTACACTTTGGACCATTACAGGATGTTCAATGTTGGGGGTCCCTTAAACATAACAGGGTTGTATCTTTTGAGCCGCTCCTTACAGTTTAATGAGCGATGATAATTTTGACGGATCTGAGTTTTGGCTTTTTAAATAGTCAAAACCCAATTTCATATTTTTTCCAGATGGGGAAGATGAATGTTGGAATGCCCTGCACCCTCTGAAGCACACCTGCGTTAGAATAAAAATTTTATTACAAATGGAATCATCGAGTACGGGCGCTCCGTTGTTAGCACCTTTGAACACTGGGAATGGAAAACTGAGGTGGACTATTCAATAAAATCCGTAAGTAATTTATTCAAATGGAAATCACTTGAAACTGATGTAACTTAAAAATTTTCCATATCAAGCGGAAAGTTAATTTAAAAACACTTTCCAACTAGAAGTGGTGATTTAAATTTCTGAGAGCCCCGTGGCACTTCGTGTTGGATTCATCAATGCTAAAACAGAGCAGTGCCTGTCATGGGTACAAAAATGTTGTACCTGCCCCTGTACCCGCTTCAATTTAATTTTCCAAATGTCGGTCCCAATCCCGTTCCTGTTCCCATACCCAGTAAACCAGAATGTTTTGTACCCGGGTAT
>JAQFXU010006272.1:0-10480 GCA_034693705.1 Spatulosminthurus flaviceps | reverse complement strand
TAAAATTTCGACAAAAGCTGAGGTTAACAATTGAAACAATGTTAAAACCCGCCTTAAAAATATTTTCCGTTCAAGCTGCGAAATATCCACTGCTGTGAAAATTCCTCCCAACATTGCATCGTCAAGTAGAAAATTATGAAATTCAATGCTGAAAATGAGCTGGTTCAATGATCCTTTGCTCTTGTATAGTGAACTTTGCTCCTGTTTAGTGAGCTAAATACTCATGTATAATTCAATGGAAGAAAAATACTAGCCAAAGTATTTGCAACCAATGATATTTGATAGTAGAGTATCTTTGGAAGAGTCGAGGGAGAGAAAAGGGAGAAGAAAAGTTACAAGAATTTTCCGACCTGTGTCACACTACTAGTAAAAAGAACATAGTACTTTATCAATGTGTATCTATTTATATGTGTGTACACACACACACACAACCACTTGTGCACACAGAAGCACAAACCTACTCATTACGTGCCACTCCAGAGTAATTTACATGGGACAAAGCATGGAAAACTCGATGTAAATAATTTCCAAACTATTTATATCCGTCCACACACAAATAGGCAAGAAGACTTGAGACTTTGACTTTCTGTTCAATCCAACAAAAAAAAATATCATGTAACTAATGTTCCCTTGATATTTTAAATTGTATATATGTGATGATCATCCTGATGATTTTATATCTTAAACTACCATCCCACAATCACCATCCATACGTACGGTAAGAGTATGAGGAAAGGAAGGTCTTTTGTTTCTTGGCAAGAACCACACCAACGACACGAGAATATTTACAGGATACGTCAACCATATAGAATTAAGAGCCTAAACGTTCACAGGGGCGTAGGAAGGTAATTATTCAAAAAGGGGGGTTGGTGTGTGTGGGGGGGGGTGCAAACACACTTGAATGTCCGCTAAATATTTTTTATTCATTTTGGTCTCAAAATTTCCATAAATTCCCTTTAAACTGTCTAAACTTCCACATATTTTCTCACTTTTGGGGTTACATCCATAAAATCCGTTAAAATCAGAAAAATCTGAATTTAGCAAAAATTTGCAAAACAAATTTCAAAATTTTCACTAAACTTGTTAGAATTTTAATATTTTGTCAAGACTTGGACTTTTTTGGACTCCAGGCAAATGTTTTTTGACCAAATATTTCAAAATGATATTTGCCCAAACTATATAGCCCCAAAAAAGTAAAAAAAAAACAAGATAAAATTATTTCATATAATTGAATGAAATTTTCCAAAATTCCACTCAGGCTACGCCATATATGGTCTGAAATTTGAATGAAATTTATGAAAATTTCCATCACATTTTAGTATGAGGAATTTGGTTAATATTTGTAAAAATGGATGGAGATTTTTTAAAATCCCTAATATTTTTCTTGTGTTATTTTTAGGGGGTGAGAGGTGATTTGTGCCCCCCCCCCTCTATTTCATAATGTAGAGCCCACGCCTCCGACCGTACACATAAAGAACTTTGCTACCTACACACTATCAATTGACACGTTCCTTGCTACTACTACTATAAGTACATGGAAACAAACAACTTGATGAAACTTGACATCTCATTTTGTCCGCCTGTTCCTTTAAGACAATATCAGTCAGCATGAAGTGCGTGTCCGTGTAGAGCGCCAACCAACCAAAAAGAGAGCATTGAAAGTTGTTTGGGTCTTGTGATGTAAAAGTGTTGAGGCAATTACTTTCAATTCTCTTATATTTTATCATCTCTATGTATAAATTGTATGGGACTTCAAGGGAAATTATTATTTTGTCTGTTTTTTTTAAATACCATTAAATTGTAGTCACGTACTTCAAATCCTTTTTGCTCATTTAACTCTCTCTCTCTCTCTCTCTCTCACTCACTCACCCTCTGTCCATTAAATTTACCATGCTCTTTCAGATAAGTTGAGAGAGGTTGATTGTGAGTTGCATACATGAGACTTTTTTTCTTATTATTCTTTTTTTTTTTTGCCCTGCCTTATTTTTCTCATCCATGCATATAATATCATCCTTTTATTTACATTATTTCATTCCTCTATACTTTGCATTTCCATTAATAATATATTAATGGCTTGATTTGAGACTACATACTTGAGACTCGAATGAATTCATTTCAATGTGTTACTTATTCCACAAGAAGAGCCACACACACACAAGCATCATTACGTATTAGATTATGCCCATTGGAAATTATTATTGGTCTCACATCCGCATAAAAATCAACCATGGAATCCCCCCATTCCTCCTATTGTTATTTAGCTCAAAACAGAGGAATATTAATTGTTTACACGCTCACGTCTCAAAGACATATATTTTCCATACTTTTTATTAAAGGAGTTACAATCCATCTGGAATAATAATCCTTGAGAAATGGATCGACCCTCAACGGTGTCAAGAAATTCTTTTGGGAGGAATAAATAAGCCTTATTTTTTCAAATGTCAATAGGAAACGAGGGAATAAATCCGGTGTGCCATGGGATTTTATAATCTTTTGATTATGAAACTATTAGTGTTCTCTTAAGGTCCTCAAACTGTACTGTGGCGGTCCAAATTCGGAGCTCATTGGTCAAAATGAATTTGCTCGGTCAAACCTTTTGGGTCTCATTGGCCAAATTTCGACTCTCTAGTAAGATATATCATTGGCTGGGGGGAAATTTGACTCTCCTGTAAAATATCATTGGCTGGGTGAAAATTTGACTCTCCTGCAAAATATCATTGCTCGAGTCAAAATTTGACTCTCCTGTAAAATATCATTACTCGAGTCAAAATTTGACTCTCCCACAAAATGTCAATATCTCCGTGAAAATTTGACATCCGTCAAATTCCCCTAAACTGCCCTTGTTTTTAATTCCCCCCTCAGGAATTTGATAAATTATCAAGGAAAATATAGGGAAAGTTTGTCATTTTGTAGGAACGTTTTATCAAAATGAATAAATTATTCATCAAAATCCAACACCATATAATGTTACGTAAGGAGGAATAAAAATATCCCAAACCATTGAATATTTCATCTTGGTCAGTCAAACTACAAAACTACATACTTATGGAGAGGATAGAAAGATGGGAGAGTAGTTTAGTGCATATCATCATCCGTCACGGTATTAACCTCAAAAGAGAGAGAGAGAGAGAGAGAGAGAGAGAGAGAGAGAAAAGAAAAGGAGAAAGAGGGAAATGTGTAGAAATATGTTGGGATGGTCCAAGAACTTGTCTCCTACTATAAAAGCATCCATTTCTATACTTCATATATGCTAATCGCTCCCCTATTAAACTTATAACTTGGAATGGGGGAAGAGACGTGGGAGGGATGTAGGAGAGAGAAAGTCTCCTATACTTTCTCTCCCCTATGCTTTCTCTTGAATATTATCCTTTTCCCCCATTCCCTCAATATGTTTCTCACTATGGAGTCTCTCAAGTATCGAAATTTTGATTAGGTTAACTACTTAGCCGTAGGGAGAGAGAGAGAGAGAGAGAGAGGGGGAGAAGGGAAAAGTGTGTACACACAAGAATATTTCATGGGTCCTGGAACTGAAGCTAATGTAAAAGAAGAGGACTTGTGTGGAGCGGAGACTCATATATTATGCATACGTGTGTCTCTGATAAAATAACTAAAGTTAAACTCGGAACAAGTATAGAGGGATTATTGCTCCTCTCCTCACTCCCAGACATAACCATGATGAGAGAGCTCCATAGATCCAGAGCAAGGCTATACAGATAGAGAGAATAAGGGAACCCGCACTCTCGTGGACCCATTCCAGTAGTGTCTCTCTTCGTGTATCGTGTGAGAGAACAAAATTATAGAGAGAGAGAGAGAGAGAGAGAGAGAGAGGATAAGCTTTATACATGAGAGAAGTTTTCTCTCGTTCTCCCGTCTAAATTGAGCAAACATTCGTTGTCTGTGTAGCGTAGAAAAATTTTACAAGATACACACACACACACACATATGAGAGAGAGAGAGAGAGAGAGAGAGAGAGAGAACCATTGTATGGAGAGAAAAAGTTTTCGAGTGAAAAACTCAAGAGAAACTTTGCCCATGTGTATTAACTAACCACTCAGGGCTAGAGAGATGGACTTGAAAATATAGGGGAAATTATCTCCAATAAAAGAGCAGACATGGAGGAATAAGGGAGGAACATTGTGTCCAATTTCCCCTTCTCTTGTATTATATGGCTCAACCATGTTTTTTGAGGACCATTTTTCAGACAATATTTTACTAATATTTTGGCGGAGAGATGGCCGGAAAAAAAAAGTTTCACCATCAAATTGACATTTTTTGCTTGGCCTGCGGCTCACTCGTGTCATCCCATAGGAATACATAATGGCGGGGATGCAATGATCATTTTAGTCCGTTCGAACATCATTTTAGTTGAAGCAAATTATTACATTTTGTATTTTTGCAAATTGTATTTTGGGCGGAGGAGTGGTTACATTTTTGCAAAATCAATTTTGGCCGATGCAAATTACATTTTTGCAAATTACATTTTTGCAAATTATATTTTGGCCCATGCAAATGCCATTTTCGCTAATTCTATTTTTGCTCATGCAAATGCCATTTTTGCTAATTAAATTTTGGCCGATGCAAATGATATTTTTAAAAGCTGATGCGATGCGGCTTATATAAAAGTAGACACAGTCGAAATTTCAGTAATAACAAACTCTCCATACAAATTATCCATGTCGGAAACTTTTACGGAGGGGCCGACACAAATTTCCTTGAGCTTCGAATATGAAATGGTCAATATGAAATAAGACAAAAAGAGAAGGAAACTGAAGAACTCTGAAACAGCGTGTTTGTTATGAGATATTTTTATCTACGTTTTTTCTATAATAAGAAACCACAGCTTTTCCCCTCTCTTCCGCTCAGTTTAATTACTATGACGTTCGTCGTAGTACAAAATATATGAGCCAGCCAAATTATTATATGGGGGTCCCATCCAACTGTATCCATACAATATGTGACTCCTACCCTATGTGAGTGCTGGAGGAGTGGGAAGAAAACTCGAGCAACAATAAGTAATCATGCTGAGAGAGGAGGAAGATCACAAACTATAGCACACATGCCTGGGCCCATATGCCTTCAAATTGTGAGTTGGGACTGAGTGGGAAAAACTGCTCAAGTTCCATTCCACTCGAAAATATCCTGGATTTGGGCAAAACTTTCTCTCTCTTCCTCTCCCCACTCTCTACAACCTAGAGAAGACCATAATTAAAGTATTAACCATTTGGTAAAATTACCCAGCCCGTATTACCACTCTCATTATAATTTACTAACTCACCCAGTGAGAGTCAGTCACGTCTGGGGGTCTCAACTTTTACATATTACTATATAGGAAATTTATACATGAAAATTTTTCACAGACCTTTTCCCATACTTTTATTACATTGGATTTTTATGTCATTTTAGTACGTACACGGATAACACTAGACTACACACACACACACACATTAATTTATGACTGCACTTGAGCCATACTAAAAGCTTCCAAGTTTTTCCTACTACCTAGAGCTGCGTTCGGGTCAAGTAATTTTCAAACTTGACCATGAACTTGACTTGACCATATGGAACCTCAAGTAAATATTTCCTTCAACCTGAACTCCACATTTTCCCACAAGTACTTTTCTTTCAAGTTCAAGTTTTCGGGTTTTCAAGTATTTCACATTGGATCTGAACTTGAATGTCAAGGTTCGGGTTCAAGTAAAAAGATCCCACTTGAACATGACTTGATAACTTGTACAAAAAATTCCTATTTCAGTCTAGAAGGCGTAATTTCCACAAAAACCACAATGTTAATTTGCTCACACTCCTCCCTATATTATCCACTTGAACTTGACCATGAGATTTTCTTCAACATATTTCCCAACTTGAACACGAACTTGACTTCAGTGATAAAATCATGCGGTCAGGTATAGATAAAACTTTTGAACATGACCCGAAAGGCAAGTACAATTTTAGTACATTTCCTATTGAACTCGACCCGAACTTGAACGCGACTTGAAAAACGCGAGTCTTACTCGAACTTGATCCCAGCTCTAACTATCCCTTCCCTACCCAAAGGAAATAAAACATTGAGTCAGAGCTTCCCCACAACATACCTAGAATTTCAAGGTGAACGTTCACAATGGACTCTTTATTTGTTCCAATCATTATTGCAAAGCTCTCACAAAAAAACTGACAGCTTCAAGGTAAAAACATGACGAGGATGAACAACAACAACAACAAGTAAATTAAATTATTCAAATCTAACGTATAAATTATTTTCTCCGCTCTTCTCTTTTTCTTCCCTTCCCCTCCCTCCTCCCCCCCCCCCTTTATTTTAATCCATCCTTGAATCCCCATAATTTAGCTTTCAATGTCCCAACTTGGAAAAAATTTTTTTGACAAAGTTTTTTCACCAAGCTTTGTAATTTTGTTTTATGGCTAAAATAATAACATATGGAAATTTCCCCAAGAAAAAACCCAGAGTGGAGAATTACAGAGGAGGCAACTTATTCCAAGTCGCCTCTTCCTTTCCCCCCATATAACTTGATATTATTTCAGTATAACGGACTAAAAGCCAAGTGAGAAAGAAGATTGATCAGAGAAATGTTTCCGAGTCAAAGAGAAAGGGAAGGAGAGTTGGAAATAATAATCGCACTATTCTCAAAACCAATGGAGCGAGGGAATGATAGGAGAGCAAATAGATATACTCAGAGTAGAGAAGTAAGTTTATCATCCCATAGACAATAATAATAAGAGAATAAGGAAAAAATGAATAAGAGAAAAATTCAAATAACAATGGAAAGTTGAGGATGGGGAATTTATATGTTATTCCCACTATTTACTACATGGAAAGATGAGGAGAGAGAGAAAAACACAAAGATGTTTCTCCTTTTATTGAATTCCTTTGCAAATGGATGTATAGCTTTGTGTCCTTAGACTCTAATATGTTCTCTAGTGGAGAGAAATTACTTAAAGCTTCTGCTCCATTTGAGCCTCCATGAAGAGATTCAGCGATTATATTTCCTTTTGGCTCAGTAAAAAAAAAAAAACTTTGTAGAGAGAGAGAGAGAGAGAGAGAAAGCGGAAGGGAAAGAAGTTGTAGCTTGTGTGTAGTAAAAAAAAAAAAAAAAAAAAAAAACTAAGTCAACCATAGTGCAGACTACAAATATACACAGGAAGCTCAGTTGTATAACAAGCATCTAGTTTTCTAAGGGAGTGAAAGGAAAATATTTCCCTTTTTTTATGGCCATGGTAAAAAAAAAAAAAAAAAAAAACTTGAGGAAAGAAAGGAAGAGATGAAATTCTGGGAGAATCAGTTCTTCTTTGAGATAAATCCTTCAATTGTATACCCAGGGATGCTTGTATAAATATACGGGGTGTGAGGAGGAGGAAAAAATTCGAATCAAAGGACCATGTTCAGGTTTGTCGCGGGAGGGGGGGGGGGGGAAACCACAGAGGCTGGGAGTCTCTCCGGATGGATTTCCTATATATAATATGTTTCCCATAAATGTTGAAAAGGCCGCTATTTCTCACCATATATGAGTTCTTATTTGAGAGGAGCTTTTGGAGAAATCAAGTCAATTATACGTAAAGGAGAGGGATTTTCTTCAACCTTTTAATGTTACGTGGTTTTTTTTTTTTTTTTGGAAAATATGTGGAAATATATGGGAGGACTGAAATTTGAAGGGATGTGAGCGGAATTAAGTGTGTAACCATTTTTGAAATATACAAACCCACAAAGATGAGATGATTATTTTGAGCACTTTGACCCACACTACTTCATTGGACAAATTTCCCACATGTTTTGACCAATTCCAAAGAATTTTTGACCCATTTAATTCAAGACTTTGGGCTCCAGAGGGTTTTGACCCATGGACTATATGAACTTTATTTTGGTGGGTTTGACCCATATTTTTTTTAACGATTTGGCCCATATTCTTTTTACCGATTTGCTATTATTTTGACCCATTTAACCCTAATTTTGACCAATTTAGTTCGTTTTCGGGCCCACATTTCAAAACTTATTTTCACCCAATGTGACCCATATTTCTAGCCATTTGACCCATATTTCTATCCATTTGACCCATATTTCTAGCCATTTGACCCATATTTCTATCCATTTGACCCATATTTCTATCCATTTGACCCATATTTCTATCCATTTGACCCATATTTCTATCCATTTGACCCATATTTTGACCAATCCGACCCACATTTCGACCAATCTGACCCACATTTAGACCAATCCGACCCACATTTAGACCAATCCGACCCACATTTTGACCAATCCGACCCTCATTTTGACCAATCCGACCCTCATTTTGACCAATCTGACCCATATTTTGACCCATAGGAAATAAACGGCCACAGCTTCCATGAAACTTGGACGATGCAAACGATATTTGGACAAATGTGAAGACACACGTTGACCAATGGGAAAATAGTATCTTGGCCTTTTTGTATTTGACTGAAGAAGCTGACTGCGTGAGCTTCAAGTAGAAGAAAGTATACGTTGGAGTGCGAGTCTATGAAAAACAAAAAGGATAGGAAAAAACATTCTGCTCAAATCAACCCATAAATATATATGAAGAAAAAATACATATAGTTTTTATGGTAGCAAGGAATGTTACTTAAGAGAGGTTCCACTCAAGTGGGCTCAAGAAATGTATCAAACCGACACTTTTTGCCAAATTCATCTGCCCACCATTTTGATGGAACCGAGTCTCTCTGCCCACCAATTCATATACATACTGGTGTGTGCTCTCCTCATCCTGTGGCTATACTAACTACTATACATCTCGGAACAGGAGTTATCCCAGCTCTCCTCCCAAATAGCCTTACATATAATTCAAGAATGACTACCAGTGAACCAGTTTTTCTCACTCACTTATACCCACCTTTTGGTATGCACTCACGGGTATGTCCGTACGCCCTAAATGTGTATTCTTGTATGTCCTACTAATTTCCCACGATACATGAGTTCCGCTCATTTCAAGTTATGAAAGAGTTTTACATGGGGACAATATTCTCGGAAAATCTCTATAGTAAATGTTATGATGATTACTCACATACCTTTTAAAATTTGAGCTACAATGGTATTTGAGACAAATACATACCCACTTTCAAGGTTACTATTGACTCGTCCGTATAAAAGTCGTCTCACACATTATTTGTACGCGGATATTCTTGCCAATAATTGTCCCCGCTCGGAATTTCAATAATATTCTCAAAATTTCTTCCCCCATTTTTTTTTTTTTTTGGTATGTTCGTGGAAATTTGAAAAATTATTGAATTTGTGGATAAAAATTTCCCTTGCAAAAAGATAGCTCTTTAGGTAGGGTAAAAAGATTTAGAGGTGGGAAAGGCCCTGGATGTGGGACATGGTAGATTTGAATGTACACTTTGCGTATATTCTAATGCGATTCCATAAAATATCGGAGACCTGAACCTCTGAGCTTGCTTTACCTACAGTGCTATTTCCCTCTCATTCTTTCCTTTGTACCTTCCCCCTCTCCACTCATATTTTTTATTCCTTGTCTATGTCTCTCTGCTCTCTCTCTCTCTCTCTCTCTCTCTCTTTGTCTCTAACAGAAAATCCTTTTCGTGTTTATCTAGGTTGAAGGAGAATGAGTCGTGGCCAAATTTCGGCAATGAATCACACAAAACTTTCCCATTTATTTGAACACTTGATTTACTTGTCATCATATTATTGTTAGAGGAGGTTTTATGGAATTGCGGGAGATTTCCCATCTACGCCAAAGGCGGCATGAGCTATTGTTCTATTAATGCCTTTTTTTAAAATAGTTCCCTTGGCAGAGGAAATGTTCCCCCTTTTGTAATATTTCAGACTTTCCCAACACATTTCATAAATCCGGCTATACCCTTTTCATCGGAATTTAATGTGATAGAAAGGAGATTTGTCAGTTGGGAAGACAGGGAGACGGAGCAGGAGATTGAACAAGTTTACAACATTTTCCTCTTCCATTACTAAATATCCTCTAAGTAAGGTATTCGAGGGAGAGAGAGAGAGAGAGGAAAAAATGTCGTAAGGATGTGACGCCAAAAGGAAAATAATAAATTCTCCCATTCACACACACACACACACACAGTCTCAACTACACACGTGTGTTTTCTGCTTGAGGATTTAGCATTTGGACGGATGTTCTGCAGGATGCAGGTATCATTACTCCCTGAGCATTAGTTTAGGTAGCCGGGCCTTCCCTTCCAATATCTGCATTTCTTTACGCACATATATGAATGTAGGGGAAGGAGAATCATCATGGAAATGGTTCCGCGCGACTAGGATTTTACTGACGCAATCAAATTGTTAGAGATTTTAATACAAATTTTGCAAATTTTAACGAAAATGTTGCAAATTTTAAGGAAAATGTAGCAAATTTTGCCGTAACAACTTGTATCAGAAATATAACAAATTTTAACAAAAACTTAACTTTTAAAATTTTGTTTACCATTTTAGCAAACTTTTTGCAAATTTTAGCAA
>JAQFXU010006271.1:0-10481 GCA_034693705.1 Spatulosminthurus flaviceps | reverse complement strand
GGACCACCGCATTGTAATCCACCAACTGGTATAAAAAGAGGTGGCAACGACCTCGCAGCTTCCATGCTGAAATGACTATTCATTAGTACAAGATTCGCTCTCTTCTCTAATTCTTCTAAAGCTGGCATATCCGGCATGCTCAAATTTGATCTTAACATATTTTCCAAATCCGAAAAATATCCGCTGTAACGTTTAGTGTAAAAATACAATTCCAAACTGAGTAAAGTATTCTCAACTCTTCTGAGAAAACTCATTTCCGTTGACCACCGTTTCCTTATATCGGGAATCCAGGAGGTTTCCGGCACAGAACCGAAAGTATCGTAAGAAGAAGAAAATAAAGTTGACGTAACGAAGTAGATAAATGGGGCTTTGAATTTATAAGCTAATCCTACTCCACAGTCATTGAGTAAATCATCTACAATGACTAAATCAAACTTGGCGGTTTCCGCCCATTTTACCATCCCCTCGCTGCTTAACAACAGTTCACAAAATGTCACCCCTTGGGGAGCTAAAACGTCAAAACCTGGATTCGTGGTTCCCCCGGCGAGGACATCTGCTTCCCGCAGTTTACTGATCATTAAACCTGCTCCTTGAAATTCCTTCCAGGCCTCTCGAACTTTATTGGGAATGACGTATTTAATTTTGGGATTCGGGACTTTAAATTCCGTTGGCATTACCATGGTCACTTCATGACCGGCCTCGGTTAATCTCACAGCCAAGGGATGATAGATATGTAGCTGACTGTATGTACACTGAAGCACGTAAATTAAGATACGTGAACCTTCGCAGAGTTGCAGAAATATTGTGGAATATACTAAAAACAATGGTAACCCTAACCACTTCATTTTGATTTATTACGATTGAAATCAAAAATATTTATTTTGATTAATTCTCTAGCTTTATTATTCCTATCAATAAGCTAAGCTAAGTGTTAGAGAAAATTCTAATGGATGAAAATCATAAGTGTTTCGTATAAAACTGCCGCTGAAATGTCTCAGCTGAAATAAACAAGCACAATGAAAACCTTGTGATAGTATTCAAGAGGAATGGGTTAGACAGTAAAAAGTGGTCAATAAGATGATGTTGATGAAGAATCATAGTTGTAGTAGACTTACTTAGACTTATGCATGCATATACATACTCTGGAATTGATAACCTTGCACCGTCAGTTAGGTTGTTGCTTTGGTGGAAGCCTTATGAGAATGAAGCATGATAGCATGATGGGTAGTGTGAACCTGTGTTTCCAAGCGGTGTGAAGGTTACTGCAGTCGTGGTTCCCACAATGTGCGACTCCTATACACATCTATATGTACATAACAACTTCTCTGTTAAGCATGCAGAAATTATATGCACAATTTGAATGAATATTCCTTAAAATGCATGAAATATGTTTTTATTCTTTGAAACATAAATGCAGCTTAAAAAAGTAAATGCAAGATGTTTTTCAATTTAGAATCATTTATCTCTGCTCCAGTGATCAAGTTGATGACAATTGTTGGACTTTGAGTCATAGGAAATGGTGGTTTTACCGAATGTTTTCTCACTTCATCTTCGTAATATGCAAAAAAGAGCGGAGGATTAAAGTTTTTTCTGTTTTGAAGGGCATACTTTTTCCGTACTTGGTAAGCATATTGATTTTTTGAGCAGTATGACCAGTAAGTAATTTTTTTGATTTTCTAGACTATATTCTGAATTATAAGAATTCCTTTCCCAAAGTCTTTCTCGAGAACTCGGCCAGGAGCATTGAGAACATCTGAAAGGGGGATTGTAACTGTGCCGTACTTATCGTCAACAAATGCATCGTTCTCTATCACTTCGAACTGAACACGCTAGAATAGAAAAATCATTGATTTTTAAAGAAAAATGCTTGTTTTGTTAGTCACTTATGGGGCGAAGCTATACATGTATACAAGCATGTGTAGAAATATTGGTTCACATGCTCAAATTATAGGCAGTTAGCGCAACCTCTTTACCTATGTCCCGCATAAAACTTATAGCACTTATGGAACTTATAAATTAAAATTTTGCACGTAAAATTTTGATTTATACGTTCTATAAGTTCCATAAGCCTTCTAAAGTGAACAGTTGCGCTAACTGTCTAATAACATTGGTGCATATGTCTGCATTTTACTTGTATAAATTCACTAACCTGGTTAAGTGCCTGCACAAATTGAAAATCAAATGTTTCTGTCCAAACAGGATTTTCGGTATGGAGAGTTGATGTTTTCCCAACATTGGTGAATGCGTTTGAGCCAATGGCGTATCCAACTTTAACAAAAGGATCTGGAGGTCCCCAAATCGCATCCCCAGGTTTTAAATTCCTGTTAAAATACGTATTTGAATGATAAATAAAAAGACACAATAAGACGTTGACAATAATAATTAGTGTGACCTGGAAGAACTGAGTCGACTTACCTCCCAGATAGCTTCACTTTAATGCTTTGACACCAGCTGAGGCCAACCAATCCAATTACTATCACTTGAAACAGAATAATTTTCGCCATTTTTGCAACTAAAATTTTAGCATAAAAATCTAAAGTTGCTCGACTGGTGACTGAAAGTTAACTGCAGTAGTCTCTTAATAATGCTAATTAACTATTACATGCCCAACGGTCGAAGATCCTTAACCCTATAATTTAGTGCGTCATATACTGAATATCAATCAATCAAATTAATCGCAAATACCTGCAATTCCCTGCATCCTGGTTTTTTCCAGTGCCTATTATCTAATCAACAACGTCATGGGCAATATCATCAACTATAGCAATAATTTTTTAGTCAAATTACTACTACTATTATTAGAAAACATTTCAATACTTTATGAGACAACTACATCTTCAAAGTCTCAAATAGAGTTCATAGGTAGTTTAGAATCAACAGGTATGCATGAGTGTACGATATCGCTATTACAAGATCCGAAAGACATTTTTGCAATTCATTTGGTTGCAATTGCATCTATTTTTATAAAATTCTTCCTAAACTTCCTATGCATGAGGAATAATGATTAAATATCCTGATCCTGACAACTCAAGAAATTGAGGTATGCTAATGAATTTGATTGGTACAAACTGGTAGTTTCAATTTGTAATAGCTATAGTTGTTATACTCATATGATTCATGACAGGAAACACAATTGTTCTCTCTTCGTCTCTTCACGTATGTATAATTACTTGTAAATAGTCCACGCTATACATGAAATCGTTGAGATGAAACCAAATAGTACACACCATTTTAGCAATAAATGACGAGCACACGTGGCTGGTGTGTTAAATAGAGACATGTCTATTAGTTGACTGTTTTTGTAGATTATATTTTCCCGTGTACAGGAAAAGTGGAATACAAGTATCAATAGATTAACACAGGATAGAATTAAAAACATAATTTAATTTGACTATCAATATCACTGCAAACACATCATTCATTATTCTCACACTAAGGTATTTTTGACTCTGTACAAAGTTATACATATGAATAATTCCGTGGAAATGTGCTATCTCTGCATAATTTACCTAGAATCAGCAAGGTTATCAATCTGTTTCGCTAAAAGCAGTGCTGCAATAATATAGTTATATATGAGTCAATGAAATGGTAATTTCCAAATAATGTAACGTATACTACTCTATTCGTCGGTCCATATTATTTGAAAAGCACGCAAGTTTGATGGTTTGGCAAATACATTAAAATCGCTCAAGGATTATCTATTTCACGTAACACTTTTATCTATGTTCCCTGCACAATAGCATCTGTCTGAGTGTAAAAAATTGAAGTGTCAAACTTTTTGTGGGATACACTATTTTATATGGTTCATTTGTGTATGTGTGTTCTATCGTTTAAATATATTTTTTTTGCTGGTTGAGGAGTTTTTAAAAAATTATATTTTTTGGACGATGGGAAATTTGCTGTATAAAATACCATTTTGTAAGAAAAAACGGTTGGGTAAGTTAAGTGAATAAAAAAAGTTATATAAATAGAGAACTCAAGTTAAAAGAATTTTGACTTGTGAAGCTTATTTCTGACGACTAAACTTGAATAATGAATTGTCATTGTGTGGTCATTAAATAAATTATTACTCCTCTGTACTATTGTTATTCTCTCATATGCGTTAGTAAGGGTACGCAAACATATATATATATAGGCGTGGGTTAATGTGTAAAAAAAATTATTGATTTTGTTTTGCAGAGGAGAAAGTATTGATCTTGGGTTTGGATAATGCTGGGAAAACTACCTTGTTATACAAACTAGTCACAGATGATGGAGTGAGTACAGTCCCCACCATTGGTTACAATTTTGAGGAATATATTCATAAAAATATTAAGTTCCTACTTTGGGACATAGGAGGTCAAAGGGCACTCCGGCCATCTTGGGATACTTACTTTGATGATACTAAGGTAAGTTGAAGAGCTTTGACTGACTCAGTTTAAATATTAACCTGCTTTTATAAAAAAAAGTATATTATTTATTAATAATATAAAAATTTGTTGACTTTTAGGCAATCATTATCGTAGTAGATTCAACAGATCTCACACGTTTGTCTCAAGTAAAGAAAGAATTTGATAAAATTCTTGCAAATGAAACCCTGAAGGAAGCTACTATTTTAATTTTTGCAAATAAACAAGATCAAGAAGAAGCTTCAAGTCCTGCAGAGATATCTAATAGGTGAAATGTATATTACTATATTGTAAATGGAATTGCATGAGAAGTTGTAAAATTTATTTTTGATAAATTGTTTTCGTTTTATATAGCTTGGGCATTCCAGAAATAACGTCCCATCAAATCCGAATACAACCTTGTTCAGCAGTAAATGGAGACGGGCTGAAGGAAGGTTTGGACTGGATAACTTCAAATTTCGCTCTAGTCAAATAAATGTAGCTTACGTAGATTTTAGTTTTTTAACCGAGTACCGACTGAGTCATTTTTTATATAGAGCGTATGTATTTATCGAATTGTGCCAAGTTTAATACTCGATAACGCTGTGATTAATAATTTGTTGCTTATAAAATAATATAGTATAATGGTATTTCATGGAAATAATAATAATAATACATGGGTAATTTTTTACAAAAGTTTTTATTAATTGAAAATTTTATTCTTGAGGCAGAAACTCTTGCTGCATATAATATTATGCATAAGATAAATATTTTTAGAAGTGTCAATTAATTGTGTTGTAATCCATTGTTGATTTAAATTTAATACGAGGATAATAATAATAATTATTATTATTAGTGTCCACGTAACCAGCTAAATTCTAAACAGATGAATATATTTTAAGCTCATCTAAACACAGATTTGGATTTCTTTTATCCAGATATATTTCTATAGTGAAAATTTTTACAGAGATTTAATTATACATACACCAGTTACTATAAATTCCTGTCAATTATTTGATTCATCAAATATTTGCAGATGTACGCATTGAACTATATATTGCATTTATTATGATTAACATTATATATTTTGCTTATCAGCTTATTGCAAACAAGTTTTACATGATGAAATTGTACAAGCGTGATAAATGATAAAGTGGAATTAGTATTTTTAAATTGCACTTTAATATGTTGCTGCTTTAGCTTCATTGTCCATTACACATTTCAATGTATTAGCGATGAAGTTACAGCAGATACAACTGGTTGGATGAAAAACACACAAGGAATACATATCATTTTTCGATATTATTGCGTAATATGTAAAAATAATATGTGGTAATGGCTCATTTTGTTAATCTTAAGTTAAATATCTTAGAACTTAGAGGCATTTCGGCCAATAAGCTATATAGCTATTAATTCGTTGCATAAAAATGGAATGTGTTACTTGTTTTTAAACAGTTTTAAAATGAAGGTATTAACTTTAAAAGGGAGGCTTGTATCTCATATCTGGGGAACCCACGCGGTGTTTTCGTCCTAATAAGTTAGATTTAAGAGGGTCATTGTTAAGTTTAGCAATTTCCAAATCTTCATCACTGCTTGAGCGTCTTCTCTGATTCAGTCTATTTTTTCGGAATTCGGAATATTTGGTAGTTTTCGGAATTCCGGATAGTGGAGGCAAGTGATTTCGGGAGTTGATGCGTTGGTTAGGTGGGCTATGGAATAATCGCTCGCCGGACGCTGGTTTTGCTAAGGGCGGAAGGAAGTTGGAGGAATGACCGCTACCATTGCTGCTCCCAGTAGTCTCACCGGTCTTGGGAGGGTTGCCTGCTATTGCTAAGAATTAATATTCGACGACATTCTGTTATTATAAAGACATGCAATGACGAAACCTACCTTCCTTGGAGTTCAAAAGCTTACCATTTAAAAAATGTCGTTGACGATGTATGATGGCTTCACCCAAAGCTTTCTGTCTCAAACACCGTAAAAGTAAGCTTCCTCGTCGTTTGAGCTCGGCTTCAATCTCCACGGACATTTTTTGCACTTGATCTTGCTGCAACTTGCACAAGACACTCAAAACCTCGCGCTGTACATCAGGTAAGTACTGGTTCGCATCGTCCTCTGTTTGAGAGATCTTGTCTCTTACAATCTTCAACTGATTTTCAACATTGGTTCGCATTGCGAGTAGTC
This sequence comes from Spatulosminthurus flaviceps, assembly GCA_034693705.1. NCBI lineage: Eukaryota > Metazoa > Arthropoda > Collembola > Symphypleona > Sminthuridae > Spatulosminthurus > Spatulosminthurus flaviceps. The sequence goes on along the minus strand of JAQFXU010006271.1, from coordinate 3,930 downwards.
TATCTTGCTCCTGCCTAACTTGCTTTAGCTCCGCCATGACCGATGTAATTTCCGACTTTCCATGGTCAGAATCCTCGGAAGTTGCTGGAATTCATTATTAATGTCAAAACAAGTTGAGATTGAGAGTACAGTTTTGTGAAATCAATTTAGATTGAAAATTTACCTTCACCATCGGAATCTCTCTGAATTTTTAAGGTTTCCCAGTCTAGAACCATCAGCCGTAGGATTTCACAGTCTAAAGCAGATTGAAGCATGGCGCCATCAAGTTTGAGTAAATCATTGCGAAGTCTAAATTCTTCATCGAATAATCCAACTATGTCTTGCTTCATTGAGGATAAATCCGGACGATCTCTTTTTCCCAGGTAGTCTTCGCCACTTTTTGAAATAGGCTGAGGATGAGGATTAGGAATAATTGCTGGAGCAGGGGAATGCCGCATTTGAGTCTGACTTACGGTCGGGGAGGTTTGTGGAGTTAATGTGGAATTAGCGTATGGAGGACTGATGTTATTATCTGAAGAATGAGATTCCCTTTGGTCTAATTTCATTTGAAGTCTCTTCACCTCATTGCGAAGCTCTTGAATGATGTAGTTAGTGTCAGTGGCTTGACCTTGATAGGTGAACTTCTTCACACGGTTCGATATAGCTCGGGCTCGACGTGCATAAAGAAGAGTATTTTTTGTTTCCTCACGCTGCTGCACACCTGGGCTGATGTGAGCAATCATCGCTGTCTTCGAAGGACCTCCTAAGGCAGCCTGTATTAAATGTAGCAAATGAATTATTCTCATGGAACTCATAGAAGAAAAAACATCACCAGCTGAATTATTACTCTTGCAAAAATTTCAATAGTATTTCATGCTGATATTCCAGAAATTAATGGACAAAAGCGATTGTTTTTACTTTGAGCAATCGTGTGAGCTTTGAATCCCTGTAATTAATATATTTCTCTCCATCTCCGGCAGCAAGGGCTGTGATACAGTTACCCAGTGCTAGTAAGGATCTATTGATATGGCCACCCTCCCGTAGTCTCACTCCAGAATTCTGAAAGAAATGCATTTCAACCGATCAATATGGTAACAAGTGAAAATTCTATCTTTGTGCTTTCTCTCTATTCTCTATAGTCCTTTCACACGAAACCCACAAATCCCAAAAAGCAGTCCACAAAAATAGTCATTCATGCCAATAAACCGCAATACAAAAGATACTGACGTCATTTGTATAGATTTTTCTGGATTATTTCCTTCTCCATTTTTTCTACATTTCCAGAATGAATGCACAAAATATTTTATAGTTGTTATAGATCCTGCTTTCATGCATGATGACATGTAATTTGAGTGCAATAACATACACAGCTCCAATAACTTGGAAGTAATTTCCTTTGCTCTACCTCCCTTTCTCTTATGCTGTTACCTTAAACTTGAAAATTCCAGATTTAACAAGTTCTTCCAGGTGTCAAGTAGTTTCGAAATGACTTTAATGCTAAACAAGTGGCTTGTACTTATGAATGGAAATCACGAGTTGGAAGGAACGGTGGTGATGGACAGCTAATAATATGCACGGGATAAATTGCCAGTTTAATATGAATGGGATAGACAAAATGCTATGGAAATTAGTGGCTTGGTATAAATATTAAGAGAAAGTTTTTCACTCAAATTACGACAAACTAGTGCAGTACTGATCCAGTACAGTGTGGGAGGAAGGTGTACATATTCGTGTGGAAAAACCATAAAAATTCCCTGGCATGTTTTCTATCCAATTTGTACTGACAAGGGTTAAGGAAATTTATTGGAAGTGGACAACACAAATTGGCTTGAATGGGATGAACCACAGGGTTAAAGACAAACGTTGCAGTAGTATAAACTGCTAAATTTGGGTCAAAGGTATATGATCTCACTTTAGTATTGGAAGCTCTTTCGGATCCAGCCAAGTCAATGAGGTACAGTTTCCCTTCGGTGATGATACCAGTTCGATGCGACACTTGCCGTACTGTCACTTGTAAAACAGCGTGGCTCCGGGACGAAGTAATGTTCGCTGCAGTTGCCTCCATAGTACGGGCACGATTCCCTTTTTGAAGTAGATTCAAAACCTGGAAAGGTAACATAAAACATAAAGGTTAAAACTCTCCCATAGTGTTTGCAATGCAGATGCAAATTTGGCACCAGTTTAAATAATTGTCCTACAAGAGAAGAGGTGCTAGAAAAAAAAGAAGTAAAAGGTCGTCATATGCAGAGAGGTTTCAGATCGGAAGTAAGACGCACGGGTAGAATTTATTTTAAAATGCATGAGGAACACGAGAGGAAATAATTGGAGATGCGTGTAAATGTCCGTCAACGTAAAAGTTTAATTTCCGGTTCTGTCCAAGATTACAATCAAGTCTTTTCCTAATGCTGCTATCTCAAAGTTGATGTAAAGAATTGAAAATGTAGGGGAAATTAATACTGATGAGTAAGCTCAAAAGGTTTTTGCTGGAATTAGTGAGAACAAAGGAATATAGTGAGTTTGGAAAATATCGATTTACTTCGTGCGTGGAGGTAGCCCGGATTTCAGAGAGACCGGCAACATGAACTTGGTCCTTGTCCTCCCTTAAATCCAAATGTACTCCAGGAGTAGGGCGAAGTAAGTCTCGAATTTGCTCATTGTAAACTTCCAGATATGATAAGTACACCTTTGACATACACGACACCATTTTTATGTGTTATAAAGCGGAAAAAGTTTGTAATAATTTCAATATGTAATTTGTGTAAAAAGAAATACTTCGGATTTTATATCCTTCTTCTGGTTGGCACATAAATGAAAAATGTCATCCACAGCCCGCGCCATAACTCCTGGGTTGGTAGCGGTTCCGATCATAGTGTAAGTCTTACCAGATCCGGTAGCCCCGTAGGCAAAGACAGTAGCACAAAAGCCCTCCATGACGGAGCGGACAAGGGGAGCTGCTGTATTTTTGTAGACCTCTTCCTGGGAAGAGCTCTCATCAAAAACCCAGTCGAAGTCGTATGCTTTTCCCGTCTCCATTGAATTATTGCCATTGGAAGTTCGGTTGGTGGTATTCTGTTGGTAGTGAGGGATGTGAGTTAGACTTTGACTATGACTACTGTTCAAGTTCGATTTAGTCTTTGCACCCACAGTTCCGGGAGTGCTGACTACATTCGATCCCGTCCCTCCACTACCGCCGGTACTCGTGGACCCTGTGTAGAATAGCGTTCCAGAACGGTAGTGATGATCAGGGTCACTCCTGTCAACCGGAGGAGGCTCGGAGAATAACAGAGTCTGAAAGTCAAGGGCGACATTCATTTTATTTCAATTCCTATTGAAATTTAGTTTAACATATTTGCCATTCATCACTGCAGTTTCCGGAGATATTCAAGTTCTGAATCATGAGGACAGCTTGAGTCCTAGCCAAATAAATGGTCAACTTTGTATAGGAATTTGCATTTTGCCTACGAATTTATACATAGTCGCGACCGCATATTTTTATCTCGACATAATATGTTTATCTAGTATCGACCAGCGAAAACAATTATTCTTGGTAAAGGTTAGGGGTCAATAGCTAATGGACGTACTCGATAATAAATATGAAATGTAAGAATCTTTTGAAAGTGTAATATTTTACTGATGTCAGCGTCAACAAGTTCAATTTGACATCCAGATTTTTTTTGCATTTTCAATCAGAAAAAAGTGCTATCCATGAGAAAGCATTTTTTGTGTTTGTACAGTAATTGCATGCAAAATACAATTTCATTGCAAGTGATAGATACTTGAAATGTTTTCTAGGGTTAGTTATGACTTCCGTATTATAACAAATGAGTCAAATACTTGGAAAAGCAACCTCAAGGATGCTTGTATTAGTTCAATAGGGAAGTTCACAAATACTGGAAGGACTCTTCCAAGGCTTATTACAAGACCCACCAAAGGGTTGAAGCTGTAAGCACT
>JAQFXU010006270.1:0-10482 GCA_034693705.1 Spatulosminthurus flaviceps | reverse complement strand
GTTACAAATAACAACTCATGACCTCTTCTCAACAAGCCACACAGCAATGACTTTTCGCACTATTATTGCAAGAAGGAAAGGCTAATGAGTTGAGCTGAATGCTGGAGGAATTATGTCCCCAGAAATTTTCTATTCGAGGCCATGCAGGAGCAAATTTAATTTTACTCGAGCTTGACACTTGCTCATTGCATTATATCATTTGATTGTGGTGAGTGGTATAAGGCTCGGCATAGCTGAGCTTCCCCGCTGAAGGTATCTGTCCCGGAAAGGAGTGGACTGAACAGCCAGCGTCGAGTTAAATTTGCTGGTGGAATGAGTGATTACGACTCCCAGTTGTTTGCCCAACTTCATCTCATTTCCTCGCCTGTCTTTTGTGCAAACTTGGCAGAGGCCCCAAGCTACCTTGTCATCTTCCTGTCATCAGTTTGATCACAGGTCGGTCATTTCCCAGCAGACTCTCTTCCAGACAAGTGTAACCTGTTTGAATTTCGGGGAAGGGAAAAGGACGAGAGCGGAGGCTGTCTCTCCTCCTTCCCAATGTCAAATGTTGTTCTGGGCGAACAAGTGGAGCTCTGATCGATATGTTATCTTTCCATTGACTTGGGCATCCGGAAACCAAACGGAAGCCACTAAGAAATGATAACAAGGAGCGTCTTGTCGCTCCCAGCTTCCCTTCCCTCCACTCGCTGTAAGTCCCACCACATATTGTTTACCCAGCCACTTACCCACTCCACTCCTCGCAAGTCCACTAATTACCAGTGGAAACGTTGGAAGGTCCCAACTGAGAACACTCTCGTAAGGGTTTCACATAGAGAGCTTCGTTCTGCTGTTCTGTTCAATTCTGTGGAAAAAGGACCGGGGGAAAATAGGAGGATTTGTGCCATTCGGCCAGCACTGAAATCGCAACTACATTGGTTTTGTTGAGACGACGAAGACTCGAATAATGGATTTATCCAAGAAGCATGGAGAGGGAAAATGCTTTTATGCCACGCATGCAGTCTGTCCACCGCAATGCTAATGAAGCTTACTCTCATGCAAACTCAGGCAACCATATGCCTCCGTGGCAACCATAGTCAGTCCTTCGATATTTAAAATAAGCAGATTAATTTTTAAATCACTTGCGAAGATTACGATAGCAATTCGGATGCCCGGAAAATTTGGGGGGAAGGATTTTTCGGGTCGTTGTCTATATATCAGTATAGTTTTCATTCGCTCAGCAACTTCTCCGTAGATTATTGCATACACTCGCTCGCGTCACATCTCTCGTGTCTCCATGATGTAACATAATCACAACATCAATAACATGCCATTGACAACACTTAAAAAACCATTTCCTCAGCACAGATTGTGACATTACTTTCGCGATCCTGGCACATATAGGATAGACATCATAGTTGTCCTGTTTTTTTCAATGCGTCAAAAATTTGCTACGTTTGGACGGGAGACTGGATTTACTCGAAAGATGATTCTCTCTGTGAGCCGGTAGTGATCCAGACATAGGAAATGTTGTGTAGCTAGAGAGGGACACAGCTCATCTCGTTGATCTCGTCCTCTCGCAGGAGCAAAGTGGAAATGGGAAAGTTGAAGGGATGAGTAAGGAAAGGGATGGTGATGGATATTAGTCTCAAGTGACCCATCGGCCATCAATACAACCACTCGGTCCCTCATGCAGCCACTCTTCAAGGCAGGAGAGAATGAGGAAATCTTGCCAACAACCTCAGAGCACATCAACTCCTGCAATGCCCACAGATTCAGTGTCGTTCGACCAACTTTGGCGAAACCTGTCTTCGAAGATTGGATCCATACAATTCTTCCAACGCTGAATCTCAATACACTTGATAGAGTGCTTGACTTATCCTTCTCCTTCTCCCCTTCCCACACACGCACTCTCCTAAGCCCAACTCCTGGTAACTACCACAAGTTTTAAAAACTTCTTTCGACTACATTATTTTTATTATATTTATTACCTAATAAAATCAAACAATGCTATAATACTAATCAAACTACAGGCAATCGCAAAATTACAATCATGATTTCATGATGCATAAAGCAAGGTATTACAAGTAAGTCTTCGTCTCTAATATCATATGGCAATAGCTAGTGTTAATTATTTGCATGGTGAAAGAGAGGATGCGTGCCTGTATTGTCACTGAACATTGAGGGTTACAGCGAATGTGACAGGAGGAACGAAAAACTTTGGGGAAGAGTTGCACTTTTAGTAGATACAAGGAGGTACCGTTATAAGATTGGTGCGGAAAGGAAGTTTGTCATTATGGCCATTGCCAGTTACAGGAAGGATTAATTAAGGAGGAAGGGTGAAGAATACTCAAACTAAGCTAAGTGAGCGGAAGAGAATTGAAATGTCATAAATACGTCATGTTTTGCTTTCCGGAGCGAGAGTGACAGAGTGGCTGTAGGCAGACAGGAGACGCTCGGTGTGTTGCGAGAGGCCGAGAGTTGGAGGAGGACAGGCCATAGGATGCAAAGACGGAGAAAGCGAAAGGAGGCGAGGAATTTCCTTTGTGGTCGTACGCTTTCATATTTGCAGGATGTAAGAGCGTACCTAAGAAGGGAGTCGACTTTGATGGAGCGGATTGCTGCAAGACAAGAGACAAGCAACAACAAAGGACGACGAGGAAGGTATTTATTTAATTCGGATTAAAGAAACTGCGGTGTAACTTTCTGCCCTTCGGCTTTCAACAACTTGTGGGATAAAAGCTCCTTCCTCACTTTCATTCCGCTCCCTTTAATTGTTCTCTCTCACTCCCCGCTTTTGTGGCTTTGGCCAGTGGGTGCAAGTGTGCAAAGTGCAGAAACAGAAAGAGCTGCCCGCGTATCCCATTGCTATATTCAGTCTGTTTGCCGGTTCTGGAACAAAGCCTGCAACCGAATTCTGGTTAGCAGACCCACGACGTTTGATCCAAGCTTAGGAATCCATCTGCACGGTTACAGTAGTTGTAGGGGAAATAGTGAAAATATTCGGTAAAATATTTGGAATTTTGTGGATGAAATATTTAAATTAAATAATAATACACCACCTAACGACTACATACCATGTTAACCAAAAACTATACTGCTTTCAGTACCTGTTAATTTTGGCTGTCAACTTCTGTTAAAATACTACCCAATAATATAAATATCGCCCCTGAATGAAATACTGCTCAGTAATATTAATACTTACCAGTTGGCCCTTGCGGTTAAAATACGGCTCAATAATATTAATACGTACCACCCACTTTGGTAAAAAAAATATAGCCCAAAAATGTTAATGCATTGCATTGTCATAATAACACAACATAATGGCCAGTACAAATGCAGTTAATTCTCACTTTAATACTCAATGATATATTACTGGAGCAATAAAGCAATACAATTTAACGAGCAGTAATTACTACACGATTCCGCCTTCCGCCCCTAGGCGAGAAAGCTAAATGACCGCGAAGTGATTTTTTTTTCTTTCATACTGCGCGGGCACTGTTAGATTCTGAGTGGTCAATCTACAGTTGTTGGAGGTAGATGCCCAAGATTGAGCTGCGACATACCACCACGAATGCTTGAAATGTTAAAACGCAAGCATGATTAATCTGTTTGGTCAGAGGCGAGAAAACCAATTTCGCTAATTAAATAATAAACCTTTGTTTTAACCTCGTAAATGGAACTGACGGAGGTCGGCGGAATTGTGAGAATTTGTCGCTTCTTGTGAACAACTGATGGTGTCCTAACACCTCTTTCATGAGCAAAGAACGAAAGAACACGAAGAAAAAAGTTACGAAGGAGTTGAAAAGATGCTGCCTTGTATATGACGGTAAAACTGTTTGTGCTCTGAGATTACAACATCTCTAGAAAAGTCAGTCTTATCGTTGGGTTGGAAGATGTGCGTGCAATTTCCGCTCGGATTCATAATTCAAACTGTTCTATCGTGTCAATCTAGTTTCCCATTTATAGGAGCTTCGAAAGGCCAAGAAAAAAAAGTTGAGGAGAGTGTTTGGTGGAGTGCATGCTGGAAGTGGATCACTGTACCTTGGAAAGACATGGGATGCGGGATGCCCATCGATGCATTATCAGTTGGTGGACAGGGAGGAGAGGCGATTATGTTGCGTTATTACTTGAAGGAGTAATTGGGGTTGAGGACAGGAGTCCTGTGCGAACACATGGTTTACGAGAACTGGCGGGTGCAGTTCGAGGGTGTAAGTGCGGCGCGAGGTTATCTGCGTTGGGCTGATGACAACGTGGAAAGAATGATGAATCGACATGGAATGGCATTGAGCTGAGAATCTATTCCTCACATTCGTTGCTTTGTAGGCAATCCATAAATTACTGTTACAGAGTCTTGCCGCCACCTAAACTCCAGCCAGACTTGCCTGGCCCTTGTGGTTCACATCCCAACACGTTACCATAACCACCCGGAGATGGGATGATGAACTCGCTACTCAAACGCAAGTCATACCATTACTCCCTTTCATTCAATAATAATATCTATTATGCTTATGATTTTAAAGAGAATAACGGCGGAAGCTGAAGGGGAGCAATAGCAGAAATAGGGAAATGAGGAGAATGGTGAGAATGGCAGCGTTTTGTCTGTGCCTGGTAGCCGGGAATTGATGGTGTGGATGGTGGATGGGTGCCACAAGCCATGTACATAATCATATGATGCATGTTCTCACCCACACAAACAATGCATGCAGACAGGATCAAGGGGGAGTCTTTCGTATTCCTTTGTCAGTCTCCAACGATTTCATGTGTGAGCGCCTCACAATTCCAAAGGCCGTTTATGAAAACTTCTGCTCCTGATTTCACAAAATAAATAGATACTTTCTTCACAAATCCACCTATTCAATTGAGCACATTTGCAACTTGCGCCAAAACCAATGAAAACTCATAAATCCCCATTGAAACCATATTAGTCCTGCACAAATGTTTCTCACAACAACTTTCCCTCTTCCCCGTCACACTCACCACTTTCACTCATCAAAAGAACGTAAGTAACGCGCTGTCTTTTCTCCCAGCCTTTCCTTTCCCCGCAGAAAACTCTCTCTCGCGCTCTATACAATAAGGTCGTATCATTACCAGTTTCCAAGGGGAACAGACGAAGTGATCAAGTACCATTGCATAGATTGAAATAATTATTAGCGCTGATCGTAATACGCTGTAGATACGAGAAGGATTGGCATAACTCCGGCCTGCGAGATTAAAGTAGGGTACGGATAAATGGCCACGACATGATCTTGTGGAACTCCGACGAATTTAAATTGGCTACTGGGAGCAATGTAAACTGTACGACAGGAACAGATGAAATGTGACCTGATCTGAATTCCCGGTAGTCTTCTATTCCATCCCGTTCAATCCACTTTTGCCCCGCTACCGATCACTTCTTCTGTCTATGCTCTTTCCCACAGATTGACAGCGAACCAATGCAGTGTATGTGTAGGACACATTTCATTATTCTTTAAGCATAAACATGGCTTGCCATTTCTAATGTAAGTGAGTAATAGATTACATGACACGTAAGGAATATCAACACACACATATTAGCTACTAAGCAAATCTGACAATTAGACCAATTGAATTAGTTGATAAATTATTGGAGATCCACTTCAAAGCCCTTCATGTAAATTCATGTATAAACTATAGGCTATAATAACTTGAATTAAGTTTTTAATTAATTGTACAAATTATTATTATCATTATTTCTTTATTAACGTGTAATATCTCCGTCAGTACAAAAATTACAGTTCTCCCCAGAGTCACACTATAAATCAATAATAATGATATAACTAATTATCTGTACATATGTAGCATCAAAGTAGATTACAACATCTCTATACTTGGGTAAAATGTATAAATAAACATCTCCCGTCTTCATATTAACTGCATTTAATTTCCTAAAAACAGCATTAACCTCATTAACATCTTGAGTCATTTTGTATATATGCTTTAAATATTGCTTGCTAGTTATTTTTACGAATCGAACTGGAAATATATAAAGAGTAACAGTAAAGCAAAACCTAAAGCTACTATGTTATAGATTGTCAAAAATGAACTAAAATAACTTGGGGGATAAAGTTGCGAATGCCACTCCATCTGTACATTAGAAATCAGATTACCGAGAGTGTATTACTCTGGCCAATGCCAAGTTGCTGTGACTTTGACGTTCACATATAGGTACACAATAATAATGTGTAATACACATTCACGAATCACGAACAAATCCTCTATTCCTATGTGAACAAGTCCTATGTGATAAATTCCTTTTATTCAGTTAGAGCCTAAGAAATGAGAATTGAAAAAAGTGCTAGCTATACTTTATTACTATATAGTCCATAGTTTTTTAACAGTAATTATTAGTGTTGCTGAAACAGCTACTCCATATATTTTCATTCGTCAGTCTCACTCGTCACTAGCATTAGACCAGAATTACCATTAATACCGGTATAGATACCTCAACCTCAAAATGACACAACAGTAGTTCGCAATTCGCAAAATATCAGCAACCGCATTATAGTTTGCGTCTTGTTGGATTAAGTTTTGTATTGGAGAAGGAACATTTGAAGTTCACCTGTACTTCAATCCAATCATTTAAGGTTACAACTGACATGAGCTAAGACTGAATCACTCAATGGTCACTCTGCTGGTTTGGTGGCTTCGATAGATAATCTGACAGATTATATTACTGCGTTAAGTGTGATGAACATTTTTGTGCTTTCCATTTTTCATTTTGTTCGTAAATAATCCGTGTTTTGTTAATTTGTACGTGGTAAATCGTGAAAATTCAAAGCAAGGAGTGGGTGTCATAATCATAAGTGTCATTTCTAAACAAGGTAAGTGATGAGTCATGTGTTCATATTCGTATGTTTACTATTGTGAATACAATCTACCTAAGGAGCTCAGTGACCTAGAGTGTAGGCATATGTATAACAATATAGTTGAGTGGAACTGCGGATGCGGATGACGTGAGTGAATCGTAGGCCTGTTAGTCATGATCATGTTCATATGATGAGGTCATCAGTGTAGCTTTATAATACTTACAATTAGTCGCATTATAGTTGAGCATTGAGCACGTCTTTAAACGGTTAGGTAAGTAGATACAAACCAGTGCCTAAATATTTATTGAAGGGCTCGAGGTGCAGGTATATATTTACTAATCGAAATCAGAGATCGTTAGGTAGTGATATAGTGAGGACCTCAGAAAATTGTATTTTTGTGACTAACATATATTCTGAATATCTGAACTCGACACGATTTTTAACAGAATTATTGCGCGTACAGCTTTACAGTCCTCGTTACCTTTCGGACCAGTTGTGGATTCCATTTTTCCGTTGGTGTCGTGTAATTTTTTGGAGTAATTCAGTAACCAAACCCATTTATCATCACTCTAGTAATATCCATCAGTGCTCCCAATTTACAGTTTCTTTAGCAAGTTCTGGATTCCTTAGAATAAAATGTAAGTCTTAAAAAGTGTCTGATTCTTTTGAAGGCAATTACTATAAAATTTTGATTCGGCCTTATTGTGAGATGAAATAGTTATTTAATGCAAATGGTTGCATTGTAAAACTTATTTTGATTTTGCCATTTTTTAGCAAAATGTTTTCCAGTGGCCCCAATTACAGCAAGCTCAAAACAAATTTGAAATTAGCGGTACAGCGATTAAAACTTATGGAAAAAAAGAAGACCGAATTGGCTCTTAAGGCAAGAAAAGAAATTGCGGATTATATCCGGGATGGAAAAGTTGATCGTGCTAAAATTCGAGTTGAGCACATTATTCGCGAGGATTACATTGTGGAAGCCATGGAGCTTGTAGAAATGTACTGTGATTTGTTGCTTGCAAGATTCGGATTGCTGCAGCAAATGAAGTAATTTTATTTATTTATTATACGTGTAGTAGAGTATTTGAAATCTAAAACTTGTTGAAATAATGAAGGAATTAAGGCACTGAAGACACTTCTAACTTCGATAGTTATTTTATGCATGCAGGTCAGTTAAACAAATGCCAGATAACCACATTGTGATATTGTGAAGTGTTGAATTTATCGGTAGCCGGACGAACAAACCAAAACCGTTTTTAGCGGAAATGTTTTCAAGTTCTCATTTACAAAACATTTCAGCCAAAGACACCTGAAAGAGGATAAATTCAAATATAAATATGAAGCGAAAAAATATAATCTGTACTTCCTATTTCTATTAAAATACTCCATATTCCATATATGTAACTTTGCTTATAATGTAATTCAGTTAGAGAGAAATTCAGTTTGCACTCCTTTCCATTTTCAGCGTTGGTCATTTATGTACCCGTAATTCTATGGCTATTACAATAACATCAAGTAGTTGAAGTTAAAACTTGAAACTGAAGTACAAAGCGTGTACTCTCCATTTTCTGTTTATGATTTAGTTTTTTGAAAATTAATTTCTGACCGATATGCAACCCACAATAGAAATACTTGGTTAGAAACATTCTAGGTTCAAATAAATTGACTGGAAAATACCATGGATGATTAAGTTTTCTTGCTTAAAATGATACAGTTCAATAATTCCTTGGTTTAGAAAAATGGCCTCTAAATGTCTTTGGGTGGAAAAGTTTTTGGGTGAACCTCTAGCCTGAAAATGTTTTTGGTTGATTCGTCCTTAACCCATTTGATCTGTCGAACGTTTGAGAACTTCTGACTAAGCGTTCAAATGATTATTTGGGAGTCTGTACGATACGATTTGACTATTGCAGGGATTTGGATGAGGGCCTCAAAGAAGCCGTATCAAGTCTTATTTGGGTTGCTCTGCGCTTGCAGACGGACTGCGCTGAGCTTAAGTTGATATCCGATCAACTTACAGTGAAGTTTGGCAAACCTTATGCGATGAGCTGTATGGATAACTCAGTAGGGACCGTCCTGCCTAAACTCATGCAAAAAATGAGTGTGCAAGCACCTCCTAAAATTCTGGTCGAGAAATATTTGATCGAAATTGCCAAGAACTACAGCGTCGATTATGAGCCGGATCAAAAGGCAAGAACTAACAAGTGGTCGTAATAATAACATTTTGATCTAAAAGATTATGGGCATGGAGAGTCACTCTTACATATCATGCCATTATTTGTTTTTATTAATATAATGAAATAATGATAGTTAATTTCGTTCAAAGAGTCGTTGGGTAATTTTATATATAGTTTAGCCTTACAAGTACAAGCGTGGATTTTTCATTTGTTTTTCTCTGTTGGTTGGAAAGGTTCTGGACGAAGAGCATATAGAAGAATTGATAGATTTAGATGGGGATCGAAACAACCTTGGTGGAGGTGGGGGCAGTGGTGGAGGGGGAGGAAGTGTTGCACCACCCGGTTTTATTGGCTATCCGTACATGCCAGTTGTTCCTGGTCGGATCTCCCCCCAGCCTACGAATTTGAAACCTTTTCAATATCCAGCAATTCCACAGGAAGAATTGAAGCAGCCTCTTGATGGGCCCATGTCTCCCCCGTTTTCCCCCATGAATATACCGCCTTCGCAAAACATTGCAGGATTTGTTGTTCCATCCAGAAGTGACAAGGAGTTAAATTTTAATTATCAGGTGGGTTTACATAGATTTAATGTACATGCATCCGAAGCTATTATAATTTGACTTTTCAAAAAATACAAACAGTAAACTGGCTGAAACAAATATGTATCTGCCAGTTAAGCTAATTTTTGTGCTTTATATTTCCTTGACCCACCGGTTGCACCTGAAACGAGCATGTTTACTCTTAATTTTGCTAGCTCATCTGATGTAAACTTGGATGATTATTACTGTAGCAAATTATCTGTTTTGTAAACGCAATAGGGAGGCGGGGCTGGTATTAGCGGTCCAAGTTATGACAGTTTTCCACCACCGTATTCATTTCCAACTCCACCTTCTGCACCCAAGGTTTGCTTTGGTTTTGGATTATTATTTACTAGGCTTTTATTTGCATGTAATTTTTGTGCTGAATGGAAAGAATGGTTGACTTGTTTGTATTACACTCCTCCAAGTTATTCCCGGTTAATCCTTTAGATACTTAATTCTAAAATCGTGTTTTTACCCTATAAATATATTTTCGCGAAGCTATTATATACGACACCCATGCGGTGAGTCATGTTTGAAACGATTCTTCCGAAAGTGTCCACCAATTTTGAAATTATCAACAAAAAGTACACAATAATAATTATTTTTCAGTTGAGTGGTTGAGTCCGTGTTTCTAAGACGGCAATCTAGCCCCGTCAAGTTGAGCGCTGCGCTGGCACTCAAAGGTCGGACGTTACTTTTGTCGTTTACAGAGTGTATATCAGGCGCTAAACCACGAATTCAATAGCGAGGGATACAAAGCCATAATGTAGCCATTGAATTTTCAACCCAATGTGTGTAAATAGCTACAGCGTCGCTAAAAACTTCGAGAACTTCATTATATTTTACAAAAGGACTAGGCACACTTTAAACGGAAATCTGGCCTCTGATGGATTTTCTTGTAAGTGGGCTCATTTTGTAGATCTC
>JAQFXU010006269.1:0-10486 GCA_034693705.1 Spatulosminthurus flaviceps | reverse complement strand
AAATATTTTGGTCAATTTCCTCCCCAACAGGTAAAGTTGTTGTCGATTCTAGTTGTAGTACAACCTCATTATTATTAATTGTAGTACCAATCCAGAAAGAGACAACAGATAGCTTGCCTTTTTTTGTTTTGTCTCGATGTTTTTACTTATGAAATTATAATGGTACATACATGTATTGTCCATAAGAAAATGCTTTGCGGCAATAAAACAAAGCACGAAGGCCAGTTATTACGCGTATCTGTCAAGAACACGTCAGGCATGAATATACATATATCTGATCATTGCCTCACAGTCTGAGAGTCTAATATTTGACGCTGTAACCTCTCATATATGATCATCACTGTAGAGTCTATACACAACGAATTTAAGCTGAACAGAGATTAAGCCTTTGAAACCTTTTGTAATTTGTTGCATATATATATATATGTATACTTGTGTAAAAATCATACTGTTGTGATGCGGTGATGGACCTTGGCTCCTTGTGTCTCTTCAAAGCTGCATATTATTTTTTGTGCTAGGTATGTATGTACATGTCTGCAAATGTAAATTTCAAATAATACATTTGGACCTTGAATCTCATTCAAGCTACACTTATTATAGAAATGATTTTATTATAATGCTTCATCCACTTAGGCTATATCTATATTTATCCCACTAGCTTCAATTAAAGAACTGTAGGGAAAATATTTTCTATGCAATTTGTTACTGCCTGAGTGCCTTTTTCAGACTCAGTAAACGACGCAAAGTCAGTAAAAACGCATCAGGAAAGAGTACAACGCGAAAATGATTTCCATCACTGGATTTTTAATCCTTTCTGCAATAACTGCAACAATCTATTACTTTTTCTTGAAAAAAGATGGGAAAAATTATCCTCCAGGTAAAAACAAAAATTATTATCAGTCACTAATTTTTTTAAACCCTACCATTTCTATATTTATTACCTTTTTAATTTACATTTGCAAAATTATTTTTTTTATTAAGGACCCTCTCCTTTACCCTTGATTGGCAATGGGCATCAGTTGACTGGAGAAATGCACTTGCAGCTGAAAGAATGGGCTGATAAATATGGAGACATTTTCCAAGTAAAATTTGGGAATCGCAGGTAAGCAATGAAAATCGGGTTACAAATTTGAGTTTTTAGGGCGGCGTCAGCCCCCTTATAAAATAACCTTGTCCGTATATCCGTAAGTCAGTACGTCCGTACGTCCCTTCGCACGATAACTCAAAAAATACTGGACCGATTTCGTTCAAAATTTTTCTGAACATTACTTAGGGTCATAGCTCGGATGAGTTTGTTAATGGTCAAAATCGGTCCGCGTGTTCGTCCGCAAAAAAATAAAAACGAAAAAACGAAAAATATTTTGTTTCTCCTAAACTATTCAACCGATCTCAATGAAACTTTTTACACATATACTACATAATAATAATATTAATTTTAAATTTAAAAAAAAAATTGAAACAATGTTAAACATAGGGTTGTTTTTGAGAAATTGATTTTTTAATTTTAAAATGTGAATAACTTTTGACCTTATCAATTTATTTTGATGCGACTTCGAAATTGAATTATATTTTGACAAGTGCAATAATTATTTTAAATGATTTCAAAATTTCAAAATTTTTGCAAAATGTTTTTTTAAATGTTATTTTTGTCCAAAAAAATTTTTTTTAAATGTTATTTTTGTCTAAAAAAATTTTTTTTAAATGTTATTTTTGTCTAAAAAAATTTTTTTTAAATGTTATTTTGTCTAAAAACTTTTTCTGCAATAAAAAATTTTTCAAAATTTTTTTTCAAAATTTTTTAAAATTTTGTTTCAAAATTTTTTAAAATTTTTTTTCAAAATTTTTTAAAATTTTTTTTCAAAATTTTTTAAAATTTTATATTTTCATCAAAAATTTATTTTTGGCTGAAAAATGTTTTCCTGCAATAAAAATGTTTTTTTGCAATAATTTGTTCTTGAAAACTTCGAAATTTTTACATGAAATTTTAATATGACCTCTACATTATATAATCTCAACATATAAAATATAAACAAAAGGGGGCGAAGGGGGACGGTGGGGTGGGCTGACGCCGCCCTAAGCGACAGCATCAAATTATCGCGGAGCGATGATTTTTTCCCTTGAAGCATTATACTATATATTACTATATATGAAGAAGGTGTAATGTAATTGAATGTAGATTTGATGCATTTATCGTAGGTGCTACGTCTTAAATGACTTAACGCTGATGAAGGAAGTTTACAATGACCCAATATTTGCTGGTCGAATTGAAGATGAGATCTTCACTTTACTTTCTGATGGGCCCCACGGTAATGCATATTTTATAGACTGTACAAGTTACGACCAATTATTATTATTTCAGAAGTAAATAACGCAAAATTTTGAACTGGGTGCATAATGTTTCGTTAACAGGAGTCCTGAATTCATCTGGAAAGGAATGGCTTGAGCAGAGGCGATTCACTCTTCGTAACCTACGAGATTTTGGGTTTGGAAAAAAAGCTGCGGAGGATTTAATCATGAATGAAGTGAACGAATTTTTAGGCAAATTTTCCAGCAAACTTGGTCAACCAGTTATTTTAAATAGCACTTTCCAAATGGCAGTTCTTAATACGTTGTGGGAGATTATGACAGGGGAACGATATGAACAGGACGATCCACGCCTGTGGTCTATTTTTAATCAGAATAAGAAGTAAGAAGTTTGTAACAATAATTATTTCCAAGCTAACAGTACTCATGTATTTTGAACATCTCTGGAAACTTTAACCTTGTTACTTGTTTACGCTTACAGATTTCAGGACAAAGCCGGTGGGAATTTCGCTTTACTACTTATCCCAGCTATAGCAAAGGCCATACCAAACTTATCTGGCTGGAATCTTATTTTGGAAGTAGTTAGTGAGATGAAAAGCATCGTTCATGGGCACATCAATCATCACAGAAAAAACGTTCCAGAAGATGGCGTTCCGAGGGATTTTATTGATGCTTACCTACAGGAAATTCAAGCTACAACTGATCCAGACTCCAGTTTTTACAAAGAAGACGGAAGTAAGGAAATAATGATACACACAATTTTACCCAAATTAGTGCTTCGTAACTAAAGTATAGGAAGATCTCTGAGAAGGTAGCAAACAAAAAAGTGTTCGATGTGGACGTCGCTGAGTTTTAAAAGTAACCAGATGGATCCTAAAGTATAATAAAGTATCATCAGCAGCAGCCAGTGTATATAATTCGTGTATGCTTTAGATAGTGATGGGTTTACTTGGAATTTCACCGCATAGATCCTTCTTTTCTTGGAGATAACCCCTTTAGGAATTGAACCGACCGTATTAATTGTCAGAAAAACACTTCATGTATACTTTAAACCTTACTATTCTTTTTCAGTTCGATCCTTAGCAGCCGTTATCGGGGATTTATTCAACGCAGGTTTTGAGACCGTAACTTTGACTTTATCATGGGCAGTTCTGTATCTCATCAAGTTCCCGGAAGTTCAAAAGAAGCTGCAGGCAGAAATGGATAAAATTGTGGGGAGAAATCGCTATCCTGGGCTCGCTGATCGTCCATCGTAGGAAAAATTTTAAAAAAACATAATTCTATTTAATCCAAGTTTGATAACTTTACGGTTGAAAAATGTACTCTTTGCAGATTACCATACGTGGAAGCCACGATCACGGAGATATTGCGTTATTCGTCCATTGTCCCTATTAATGTATTTCACACCGCTATCCAAGATGGTAAAATACGTGACTATGACATCCCGAAAGGTACTTGGATAATAAGTACCACCCACCGAGTTCATTTTGATGAACGATATTTTCCTGAGCCAGAGAAATTCAACCCTGACAGATTTATCACGAAAGAAGGAAAGTTTCAGAAACCAGATGTTCTACTGGCTTTTGGAATTGGAAAGAGGGTTTGTTTGGGGGAGACTTTAGCAAGAGATGAAGTATTCCTATTCCTCACGAATATGTTCCATCGCTTTAATATTCGTGCAGCTGATGAGAATCCTGATCCTACTTTGGCACCTAAAATGTCATTTGTACTAAAACCGCAAGATTTCAAAGTTGTAATAACCGACCGAAATTAATTTACCTTGTGACTTGGTCTGTGTTAATGTTCAACATATGACAAAAAAGAGTTATATTTCACCTGAGGAAGGGTACTGACTGTACTTGAAAGCTAGTGAAAATAAACTAATTTTCTCATATAAAAGTCCACGTAAACCGTTTCAAAAAATGATTCCATATGACAGGACAGTTATAGTTTTCACTACCTCTCGAATTGAGGTTCACTGCTTCAAAAAAATCATTGGAAATTAAAATTGACTGAAATATAAGTCGACGTTCTTAAGTGCGACCTAACTTTAAAGAGTAGTAATTAAGTTTATACATCACAAAGAGGGAACAAAAATATTGCCAACGTATGAACTTTTTTATTATTATTTCGCCATCAATGTAGACTACATTTAACAGCTCATATTATCACTAACAATTCATTCTTAGATAGATATTTGTCAAAATAAGAAATGGAGGCTCAAAAAACCGTCATGTAACATTTTCATACAAAAAATAATAATCATTACTACGACATGTGCGGTCCAACGGATAGATCCTCGTAGAAAAATACTACAGCGCAAGTCTACACATTTGACATTAACTATAAAATGAAATAGGACTATATAACCAGTCACAGTAGCTGCAATACTTGGACTTTAAAACTCAAAAATATTCTGTAATGAAAAACGGAATAATAATTAGGTATTTGTTACGCATTCTAAGAATTAAATGACTCACAGATAAACTGTTTGACTGGAGACTCTGGTTCCATCTTCACCGTGGCTTGAAAAAAATCAGGCTCAATTTTAATCTTCGCAAATCCTTGGTGCACAGGAACAAAAGCTGGCTGGATTCCTTTCACTTTCTTGTTGTTTTTAAACATGGAATCTGGTACTGCATAATTCTTTGGAGGACCACTAGCCCTTCCTCTTTTCTTGGCAGGAGAACTTCCCATTTTATCGGGAGGTTCACACTGAACTTCAGAATTATCCCTGGTTGGATCCATCGAGATTGAATCTTCCAGCTTTCTCTTCCGGTTCAATGCAGCATCTTCTAGCGCATCACTTGATACATCTGACTCAAGAGCAAGATTTTTCAAAATACTCAGCCTATCTGGTTTCGGAGAGGATGGAGCACCAATTTCGTCATCGCGACCTGGACTTCTGGCAGACCGACCTGAATCTTCTCTTTTACTTCCCCCGGTTTCTCTTTCGATGATTTCAAGAAGTTCTTTTATATGTGCCTTATCTCGTAAAACATTCTCGATTTCGTCTGGAGGGAATTCAGCCCAACTATTTAAAATCTTCCTCAAGTAAATTGTTTCGTCGTCTTCTTCATCGGAACTTGAGCTTTCTTCATCTGGGTCATTAGGAGGTGGATTTACATCGGGAAGACAAGGCTCGTCGTCTTCAGATTCCGAGCTAGACTGAATCGCAACTGCACGTTTCCGAGCTCGAGGAGACGTATGAAAGGGTAATTTTATCTTAACTTGATCTTTGCGTGGGCTCTTCCTGGCTGCCTTGGTCCTGCTGACATCGACAGATGTTTTTGCTGGTGTACTAGCAGATTTTCTAGGTGTTTTCTTCTTTGGTGGTATCTCCTGTTCACTCTCATCACCTTCTTTAGCGACATCTGCCTTGTGTGGAGGTTTCGACTTAGTTTTTAAACCAGACTTACGTTTCTTTGGAGTTAATGACCTTTTTGGAGGAGCAACTGTAGTTTCCTTGTCCTTCGGATCGATGACCCTTTCCGTAACCGTCTGATTTGTTTCCGGCGGCATTTCTGTAGCTTCTTTGGGGTTATTGTTATCCTTGCTACCTAACTTTCGAATTTCTAAAGCAGAATTTCTCAAGTCTTGTTTAAGAGTGTTTTGAGTTTGAGGTTTTTGTATCATCGTTTTATTTTTCACATTAGCTTGGCGAACTCTCTCCACCATATCTCTCTTCTCCAGATTGCTTAAAAAAGCTGTTTTGTTATTGCCTGGTCTTCTTGGGCCAAAGTTCGGGTTAATTTGAGAGTTTTTAGTGGTCGGAGGTTCACAAACTTGAGGATCCGGTAAGGTGGCATTAGCATCATCAGGAACCTCACCTTCATTGGGTTCTGGAACCGAATGCACTTGAGGCGGGGGAAAATTATGTGATGCACTTTCCTGAATATGATTTTGCTGCGCACTTGGATGCTGATAATCTTGAGAGTTGTTCCAACTGTTGTGGATTCCCTGGTTGTTATCAAAATACCTTCGAGCTCTGGGTCGCTTCGGAGGTCCTGCTCGTTTTCCAAACTGATTTTGATTATTCTGCCTGAACCCATTGCTCATGTTGTTATGGAAAGTACCTGGCAACGACTGCCTTTGTAGCGCCTCTTGATGGGGACGAAAATTCTGAAATTTATTTCGCTGTGTGTGTGTTGCCTGCGACTGAAAGCTATCCACAGGTGCAGGGGGTCTAAAATTAGTCGTATTTGAAGGAAATTCACGTGTACATGATTCCATTTTCGAAGATTCGCATGAATTTAGGAAATTAGAATTTTCTCTTGTAGAATTGCGTTCACAGTTAATTGGAGGATGTAAATGATCCATATTTTTTGAATAGCGAAGATTAACATCTGGACTGGGGTTACTGCGTGTGCATGAAGGTTCAAAGGATGTGGAAGTATCGTCACAACCATTGAAATTAGATATAAAATTGGAATTTCTAGATTCAGGGTTTGTTAACGCGTGATTCTCATATGCCATCGAAGATTCGTATGAATTTCGGAAATGAGAATTTTCTCTTGAAGAATTGCGTTCACAGTCAATTGGAGGACGTAAATGCTCCGTATTTCTTGAATAGCGAAAATTAACATCTGGACTGGGGTTACTGGGTGCGCATGGAGGTTCAAAGGATGTGGAAGTATCTTCAAAACCATTAAAATTAGATACAAAATTGGAATTTCTAGATTCAGGGCTTTTAAACGCATGACTCATCCCATATGCCGGTGATGGTCTTCCGGAATTTTGGGAAGCCTGCGTTGGAGAAGGCGACGAATTGCGATTTAATACAAAATTGGAATTTCTAGATTCAGGGCTTTTAAACGCATGATTCATCCCATACGCCGGTGATGGTCTTCGGGAATTTTGGGAAGACTGGGTTGGAGAAGGCGACGAATTGTGATTTGGAATGCCTGGTTCCAGAGAACGCACACTCATACCACGACCCCGCCCCATATTTACAACATGTGCGGGAAATGAATTGCAATTGATTCTTCCAGGCTCTGGACTAGGTTCACCCATGCGCATACCCGAAACATCTGGTTTCCAACTACAACCCCATTTGCTTTCACTTGTTTCAGTTATTCGCTTCTCATCCGGTCTCGCACTGAGTGAATGCCAGTTGTTCAGATACAATCCTATGAAGTTTTTAATACTCGTTTATAGAAGAAATCCTCGATGCGCCCAAGCAAAAATTATTCAAAATTACAACATGCGTAGCATATTTCAACTAAGACGCATACCATTGACATTTTCCTCTAGAGCGGACGCTGCAGCAGGATGTTGCATACTGGACTTTTTATTTCTTTGGAGTCTTGGGTCAACCTCAGAACGTAGTTCTTCCCCTCCTGAGCGTTGAGGAGCTTGAGAAATAGACTGTGAGGATACACCTTCCTCTTCCAAGTCAACTGGAGCTTGAGAAATACCCTGTGAGACTACATCTTCATGTTCTGAGCGATCGGTGGCTTGAGAAATAACCTGAGAGACTGCGTCTTCATCGTCTGCGCGATCGGGGGCTTCAGAAATAGCCTATAGGATAACAAACCAGCTTCATTGTTATGACCCGTGATCACATAACCACGTGAATGCTTGAAACTATTTTTTACATAATACAGTTCAAATACAAGTATTCTACATTATGAAACGTACTTCATCGATTATCACAGGATACTTCCGAGACATATTAATAATATCTTCGTAGGCGATTTCCAAAGTGTCCACACCATACATACTAAAATTCCAAAAATAACAGTTACAAAAACTTGAAGCCCAACCTTAAGCCTTAGAAAGCATTCTGTAAAAAAATCGTACTACTATACTTATTCTCATCTACGAACAAATGGGAAACTCACCAATCTGCCCTAACCTCTTTGGTTAGTGTGAGCCAAAACTGAATATTTTCCACATCATCACTGAGAAGCAAACTCTGGCGATTATCCTCAATTTGTTTTAATCGGGCTCTCAAATAAGGCGTACATTTCCCTATCTTCTCCATTAAATCCAAAGCGTGCTGATCTTTCTTAGCTTCCTCTTCTGTTTTCACAATTCACAAAAATTCAAACATTCATTTAAATCATTCACCCCATCTCAGTCTATATCGATTCACGATTATTCCCGCGAACCACATTAAAGCAAATTTTCTCAACAAATAATAATTACTAACAACTTATAAATTCAACTTACTGGAGCTCGTTTGGTAACCCCCCTTAAAATCGTACTCATGATAGTCATAGCTGTGGCAATTCATCTCGACCAGTAAATGAATTTCGGTGAACAAATTCACGAACCTCAAAAACCTTCAGACCTCGTTAAAGATTGATATCAAGCCAAAGCACTTGAAGATATCAAATATACCAATACCGAAAGCACAAGCCTTGTTGTTTCCACGGCCAAAACTCACGGTTGAATGAACCTGCAATTATAAGTTTAAAAGGTCAAACTGTATATAGAGCTAAATCTAATTAACTATTATTTGGTATTTGGTATTTATTTATTATGGGTCCTGCCCATGACCCAATAAGTTTACTGGTAATGAACATTTCTTCGTCAAGAAATATTCATTACCTCAATCTAATTAAAGAATTCACTATAATTATAAGGATAATTAATTAATTTTACGTAACCAAACTGCCATCTCAAAGTGAACCGCGGCTCAAGTAAAAAAAAATCGCAAACTTTATCATTATTAAACGATCAAAGTGTACAAAAATCGTAATTAAATCCTTCACCTCAAAGTTACCTTCTTATGAATCTATACTTATAAACTTATACGTACTTATAATTACTACTGCAAAGTCTAGAACTCACATGTGTAATAATTATTTAACGTTGGCTCCAGCATCACGTATCACACACTAAATTGAGTATCCAGAACATTTTCAAGCGGCACTAGTTACACAGCATGATTTAAAGCACTTTTCGAAATCACTGTGGCTCCATTTAAAATTACACAACATTTGATTCAAAAAGTAATTTTGATGGAGAAAGAAATAAATTCTTAATTGATCCTTCCGTTTAACAATATTTACACGTATATAAGTGTGTCGTTCATATGTACAGCTCACGTTCCGTTGCTGTCCCTTTGTCATTCGGCATGGCCTCGGCGCCTGGCTGTATTAACATTAACCCTGCACCTGCAACAGTGCAACCTGCACTGCTCTCTCCACATGGTACCACATATGCGCACTGGGCGGTATGTATAATATGTGCCGATTATACACTGACTCGCAAAAATATTAAAAATAGTATTAAATCAGTGTAGCTATGGATAGGTCCATCCGCAAGTACCTTCCATCCGCAAAAAATTATATGTGCATAAACAGTGAAATTAAACCATATTTAAATAAAGTTCGAACGGAGCTGCATGTCGGGGCATCGTCAGCATACGCCGTCATTCATACCGGGGCCGACATCGTTTATGGAAGACCCCTTTACACTTCGCAATCGCATGCCGCAGCGGTATATATGATATATGCTGCCTGCAAAGCACTTTGTTATGCTTTTAAATATTTTAAATCATTGTAGGGGCGTCGTGTCCCCATCCCCATAGAGTCACTATATGCACGTCTTGTACGAATGTACTATATAATAACTACCAAACCAACCAACCAGTGACACAAATATCTTGAAACCTACGTCATTAACTATCGATCGCTAGGCCATCGAATTTAACTGATTATAGGGGGAGGCGGTGTCAGCCTCCCTATGTAGTTACTAACAATAAGGCAAATGCATATGTAGAAATTGAATTTAGGCTTTTGGAAAAATATTTACTATGGTGTCGCGTATAAATGTCCAGCATCTCGATTAAAAATGAAGGTGAAACAATTGATGATAATAGTTATTACTTGTTGCTATAAAACTCGGCCTGTTTTTTTATGGCTAAACAAGTTTATGGGACGAACATATTTACGGGTATTAATTGGTGGATATTTTGGCTGTTTGATTAGTCAAATAATACAATATTTAGGGTATTAATTGGTGGATTAATCACAGCATTTTGACATGTACAAATTATTTTGATCCCACTATTTACTTATATTAATAAACGTTACACATCATATTACATCAGCTGCTAATATGTAATTCAACCAATCTACATGCCGCCCGAACTTGTAAAGGACTAGGCACACTTTAAACGGAAATCTGGCCCCTGATGGATTTTCTTGTAAGTGGGCTCATTTTGTAGATC
>JAQFXU010006268.1:0-10489 GCA_034693705.1 Spatulosminthurus flaviceps | reverse complement strand
GGAGAGTTGTAGAAAATCGATGTTTGAGCTAGAGAAAATTACATTTTGGGGTTTGAGATCAAGTTTGCTCTGCGTTTTTCCCTTGACTTTTCTAATTAGAGAAGAAAGAATAGGAGAGAGAAGGCAAGTTTTAATTAGTTGCAAAGGTACAGGTGAGAGAGAGGGAGAGAGAGGGGGGGGGGAGAAAAAGTGTGTGTGTGATACTGACAGATTCGTAGAGCATGCACATCCCAAGCCACATTACCACTTCCCTATATAAAGTCCTCCTCTCCTTTTTCCGGTGGTGAGAAAAGCTGGGACTTTGTAGAATATAAGTTGGAGGAAAATAGTATGGAACTTTGTATAAGAATTTATTGGAATATCACATGTAAGGGATTTTAATTGCTCTTGAGAGTTGACTCTCATTTTCTTTTAGTGAAAATGTAATGTGGCGTTCTTGTGTGATAATAATAAGAATTCCCTGTCTGTATTTGCACTATTCCAAGGATGATTTCTTTCTGAGAAAACTTGTTCATTAACTTATTCTAATGATAATGTGGGGGCCTTGTAGTAGTATAGAGCACACACACCTTCATTTACAATACATTAGTGTAGTATATAGCCCGAGTGAGTGAATTAGTTTATTGAATTTGCTGTCATCAGCAACTCACTATGTACATTAGTAGGAGTCGGAGCTACTTTCCTTAATGTAGAAAGTACTTAGCGGGTAATATTTTTTAGGACTGGAATTCTTTCCCCTTTCCTACATCATCATTCAATAAAAACTTGCTAATGAGATCCCATCAAAATGGCATTTCATGGGGATGGTTCCATATTTGCATAGGAATATCACCATTTAATAATCTGTGAAGCTCACACTTTTCCCCTATCATCACTCAGTCCTTCATATATTCAAAGGTATTTCTCTACTTGAGATTTGAAGGGAAGGAAACTGTAATTTTAACCGTCATAATATTCTATATTTGTCCATGTAAGTATATACAGATATTTCCGTATGATATTAGTATATAGTAATGGTTAAATGAGCAAGTGTAAGTAATAAGTCGAACATTAGAATCTTCCTTATGAGCTATTCCCATATAGTAGAATGATTGAAAAGAAATCGTCATCTATGAGATTCCCCATGCCTTTACTTTTTCCTTTGGTATATTCCCACAGCGTGACGAAACGAATTCACAACGCTTTGCTCTCCAAAGACTGAGCGAAACTTTAGGGCAAAGGTGATATTTTTTCCAACATTGCTTTTCCCATGTGCCGATACTATTATTTCATTTCTTCTGTCTTTACACTTAATATGTTGTAACACACTGTATGTATTTCATATACACCAATAAAATTACGATTAGGATAGTTGTATGATTGTATGTGAAAAAACATTTTCCATGGGTTTAATATTAATTTTGTGTGGACGATTTAGGTTTTATGCATAAAAAGAGAATTTTAAGAACTCCTGTTCCAAAGAGAATATTTTTGTAAAATGTGAATGGAGTTTCATATAAAGGAGAGTGCATGTAAATATATACATGGAATCGCTACTTTAACATTTGGAACCATGAGGAAACTGCTGGACCCAGACTGGTGCATGAATATATTTGCTACATCCTATCCACTTTTATATGACTCTGGTTTGGAAATCAAAAACAAGCAATGTGTGTTCTCTTTAAGGAAATTCAAGTTAGTATAAATCTTGGTCATAAATTGCTTGAGAGGAAAAGGAGGATTTGGTGGGATCGGGAAAAAACTGTTGTTATTCCAATGCTGAAGAGTCCCTTGGCTCAAATAAAATTGCTCCCTGCCCACACTCCCGCTCCACCGTCATAGTCTTCTTCTTCGTCTTCTTCTGGCCAGTTAGTTTAATACATTTGGAAAAATAAATAACGTCAAGATGGAGAGAAAAACATGGACAGTGCGAAGAAAAGTCTTGATATCTCTGACTCATGTTTTTTTTTACCATATACATAGAATATATAGATATATTCTACACAAACAATGAGAAGGAATAGACGGAATACCCAGGACAAAACATACTAAATGATAAGAGTCGAGCAAGTACATCCGAATTCACTGGGGAAGCCATCCTTTTAAGTACGCACAGGTCCACTGACTATCTGAAGACACATTGAAGAGCAGGCCTTACATAAATGTAATAATATTGTAGGATATGTTAAAAGCTGGTAGTATTACTACTATACATATGCATAGAAAGAAAATACGAGGGAATGACTCAAATGGCGTCACTCACATCAGATTGCAATCACAATTCACACGTGAAACAGCAGGTGACAATAGTGACAATAAATCCAAGCCACTACTGGTTCATCCACCAACCTCTCTCTCTCTCTTCTTTTCCTATCCCATAAGATTCCCCAACCCTCTCCAGTAATCTTTGTATTCCTCTTCTTTCTTATCCATCAAATGACAGAACTTCCCTGCCAATCCTATATATTTTAACTAGGGATATGTCTTGAAAATACCTTGTTCCAACCTCCTTGAAATTTCTCCATCCTCCTCCTTCCTATCATTCACAATCATAATATTTTTATAGCCATGTACATATGTGTATCGTCCAATTTGCGAGATCTTAGTTCCTGCCTATTATAGAGCTTTTAGCATTGACTCAAACTTTCTTTGAATGAGTGCTTTTGTATAGGCGATTGAGAAAAAATCGGGAGGAACATTCCTCATTTTCCCTCATTTCTCATCTTTTTCTGATTTATCAAGGAATTCAAGGAACTTCAAGTTTCATATGGATTCCATCTACCAAGTATCTCTATATATGTGAGTGAAAGAAATAATAAATGTCTTCTTTTTCTTTAGAAAAATATCTATGACGGCTTATGCTCTTATATGAGGTATTTTGCTCTTCATCAAGTCTCTTCATCATTTCATATGAGAATCAACAGTTTGGGAAGCGGCAAAACTCATGAGCTCTCATGCGAATCATCTCCGTATGTTTATAACCCTATCCGCTTTCAATGATACTCCAACCTCCCCCATCATTCAATCATATGACTCCTTTCGTCAACCTTTGGAGATTGTTGAAATTCCAATCTTAATCAACCATTAACAATTACTAGAGTTAGAGGTGAAGAAATTCAATCACAGTAATCAGCACAAGGTACCCCTTATATTTTAGTCGTACATTAGCACACACATATACATACATAAACATATGTATATAAGATACGTATAGGAGCACATAGAACATTGCTATAGTGTACATAATGGGTAAGGGAAAAAAAGCAATGTCATTAGTACTCGTCGTCAAATTGAATATTGGCAGGAGTGAGGAGGTGAAGCAGAACATAAGCTTTTAGTCCTGAAATGTTTGGGATTATTGAGGATATAAGAAGATGAAGAAGAAGTAGAAGAAGACAAGCTGCTGGAAGGAGATAGTGAGAGAGGATTCAAGATCCTAACCACATTACAATTACAATACAAACATGCTAAGGTTATCCAAGAAAAATGCTCGTTGATTTGTAAATTGATAGGACAAGGATTAATGGGAAGTTGAGAACATACGAAGGATGCATTAAAATAATGTAGCAGCTCCTGTTCTACGTCCTTCCAAAGGGTACTGTGGCTCAAATACCTAAGCTCACTCAGCATTTTATGTGCTCATGTAGTTTTGTATAAGTAACTTGTAGTGAAATTCCTTCATGGTGTACTTTCATGTTAATACCATGTGCCTCTCTCGCAGACGACGTATAGATAGGGAAGGAATTATTAGTATTTCAGGTTATTCCTCTTCTTGAAGGAGCATCTTACGTATGGATAGATATGTACATAGTGGGGATACGAAAAAAACTTCCTTATTATACTGCGTACATGCCATGTAAGAGAGTTAAAAGTCGAACAGATTTTAAGTTTAGCATTTATCCGTGTGTCGGGACGTGAATTATCAAAGCCTACCTGCAGACTTGCTCTCAGCACTCCGTCAGCTTCTGAGCTTCTTATTATCCTTTGAAGTTTAGTCTGTATGAAAAGAAAGAGCAGCATCATATTATTTACTTGCATATTATTATATAAGCCTGAACCTTAGTAAATAAAGGGGTAAAGAAGATTTAGAAAATGGACAAGCTAAAACATTGGAGATGTTGGAGGTTGTGAGAAGATATGCATTAAAAAGTATATAGACAGACTGTATACGCAGAGTCTTGAAGAATTTACCGACGACACCAACTGATTGTGATTACCTAATGAGCTTAATGGTCGATTACCCATCGTATTAACTTGTGAAGTTTCCACAACAACAATAATCTATGGTTGAGTCCTGTAAACTGACTTCCTGGGCTACCTGTTTTCACTAATAACTCAATGCGAGAATAATGAACTCTCTCACAGATTCCTCCTTTACTCCTTTATTCTCTCATAATATAAATTATTGACGACCATGAGCTACTGTCTTGACTAAAAAAATTACTATAGGCACTCCAACTTTGTGAGCTTGAAAATGTTTTAATACATATCTATATTGTATATAGGGATAGGTAGATATAGGAGGAGCGGAGGAAAAAAACTCATAATACTTGAGAACAAAACGATAAGTTAGGCTTTTATGTTACAAGTTCCAATGGATCTCTTACCTCCATGAAAAAACTCATAAAAAAGGAGAATCTCCTGTTTTGTTTTTATAAATTTGTTGTTGTGAGAAGAGAGAGAGAGAGAGAGAGAGATGTGCTCACTCAGAGCTCATACTTTTGTATGTATACTTTGAAATCCGACAAGGAAAAGCTTTCATATGGGAGCTAGCCCAGGTTAATGTATATGTACATAGGACGTGAGCTCAACTTTTTCTAAAGAGTATATAGCGGATCAAAGGAAGAGAGAGGAAAAAAATATTGAGGAATTAGAAGCACTTAAACCTCTCGGGTTACACGGGTTATTCCACATTTTGGCGCCTTCATGGGTTATTTCACATGTATTTATGTAGCTATACATATACAGGGAAATACATATAAGATGATCCACTGGCTCAAGCAACATTTTCTTAAGGGTCATCAATTTATTTTCAATATTATCAACTTTCAATCTTTCAACAATTTATGTTGATTTAATGATTAATAAACAAGATATTAAATTAATTGAAAACTTTCAAGAAATTTAAATCAGGTCTTCCTCAATTTTATTCTCACACAAAAATTATTATTCAAATGTGAGACAGGTAAGGCTTGAAAGGTTCAGGATGAGTTTTTTATTTTACTGTGAGATGTGCTATCGCATGTACTGGCAGTTTCATTAATTTGATAATAAAATATTCTTAAATCATTCCATATTGACATAATCAATTTTGAGCCAAATTCTATTTAAGAAATGGAACGAGTAACAAGAATAGTGATATTCTCATAATTTTTTACTCGCAGCTTGACTGACTGTGGGGTTTTTACAGTGGCAATATAAAATTTGTAGGTCCGTTAGTGTAACATTGGACTGGAAGTTTCCTTGGGGAATTTTTAAAGCGTCTTTTAAAAACTGAATGAAAAAGAATGAGTTAGACTGTGAAAGTGAGGAAATCCATTTAGCATCTCATTCCAAGTGAATCAAAACCTTCATAGGTCGAGGTTGCTCCTCTCATTATAAGGATGGTACTAATCTTTGTCTTGTGTATTTTTCTTGGATACGTTCCTTCCTATAAGTTTACTTGTATGAATGTATGAATATACCTACGTAGGTATTTAGATTTATCAGGGGGTAGTAGTAGTGTTGTCAAGTAAATAAAGCATTACTTACGACGGTGGTTTTTGGTAATTAGGTTTTAGCCTATCTACACAAGAAGGTTGTACTACTCGTAAGTAGAGGAATGCATTCAGAGCCACATTTATTCTAATAGATTTATGTAGTTTGAAAGGGAATACCGTGTGTGCTACTTCTACATGACATGGCCGTACTTACAACACGTGAATACATACACACAAGAGGAAATATCACTTGTTTCAAAGGCATGCCTGTGTACACCGAGTTTAGCACCTTTAAGTGCTTACTCCTCTTACACTGACGCAGCCACTACTCTTCCTATTCTTGACCAATGGACACTTAACATGGTCAACAATGATGTGAGGTGGATACCTCCGCTCCGCAG
This sequence comes from Spatulosminthurus flaviceps, assembly GCA_034693705.1. Lineage (NCBI taxonomy): Eukaryota > Metazoa > Arthropoda > Collembola > Symphypleona > Sminthuridae > Spatulosminthurus > Spatulosminthurus flaviceps. The sequence goes on along the minus strand of JAQFXU010006268.1, from coordinate 4,410 downwards.
TACACACTCCAACATATTTCAACAAACGACCGTCTTCCAGACATTTCAGTTTCGCCTGCATAAATTATGAGCTACTGTAAACAGTGGGTAGGAAATAATAAAATACAACTTTTCCGTCCAACAACGCAATACTACTATACGCACATACGAACAGCTTAAGCGGAGCTATTGCTCTTTACACACCAACTTCTCTTGCACACACAAGTGTTTAAGCTCCAGCTCCTGTTAATAGTACGGGTGCGTTCCTTTTAGACGGCAGATAGTGGTCCACCCCATGTCTCAAAGGAACTTTTACAGAAATATCCAACCAACAAGTAATTTCCTTACAGAGAACTTCTCCATATGCAATGGCAGTAGCGGACTTATTGTTGTGTGTCAGTCCCGAACAAGCCCTACGTGTGTATGTCAAACGGCAAGAGTGGGGGAAAAAATTCATGTAGAAATATCTATATATGTACGTATAGCTAATAATGTGAGACCTTGTGGAAAGTATTAGGTTAAAAAGCCTGGGGAGGGTGCCATGCAATCCAATCTTAAATCGACAGGATTTTAAAGAACCCGAAAGCTCTGACTTGCACAGAACAGGTAATTGCTGCTGCCGAGTTCCGCATAAGTGCCAACTGATTTGCATACGCACACAACATTTCCCCTCTTCTCCTCCTCCTCCAATTTACTTTCAAATAGATTCCTATATTAGCCATATGTATATATATATTTCTATATGGAGTTGGAGAAAAGCCTCCGAGTTACGCATTCATTTCCACCTAAGAAAATTTCAAAGGTGTAGGATATTATAGCAGGGGTAGGAGTTTATACACATGGTCGTAAATAGCTTATTTGTCTCCCAGCATCAAGGTTCGCATGGTTGTTGTTGTGTAGTAATTAAAAATCTCAAGTCATTTCCATTACCCATAGCTGTGTACTTTTTGAGGTTGAGTCTATATAAACGCATCATTTACATACATACTCGGAGGTAGCTGTATATACTTGGATAGGAAAAGGTGTCATAAAACCAGGAAAATCGCTAAAACATAAGAGTCGTTCCCTAATTACTTTTTATGATGATTGGCAGTAAATGGACGGAGTCTTAGGACTAATGCTACCTTCGTTTTACTTATCACAGCATCAACCAGCTCATAATAATAATTATTATTATTTAAACGGAGCTTGTTTCCAGCCATTGTTAAGTGCATTTCTTGGAATAGGTTCACTCAAATTATGTACATATATATAAATCCTAATATTTAACTTACGGGCAATGGAGCTTGAAAGAATATGTTGAATTCTGTTGATATGAAAAGAAGCGTATAAGACGAATTATGTTGGTGGTGGATACATTATATGATTGGAAATCAACTGGAAATAATTTGAGTCTCACGTTTTTTCCACGAAAAACTTACACATTTATCAAACATTATTATTTGTTTTTTTTTCTCGGTGACAAAGACCTATGAGCATTTCTTGACTCGAAGCTTTTGCTCAAGCATAAATGTTTTTCATGAAGACTTTTGGTATACTGGAAATCACATGAAGATGAGTTGAGCATTGAAGTAGTAGAGGAAAAAGTTGTATAACTGTAGCCTGTGGGAGCTATTTATACATTAAGAGGAGAAGGAGAAGATAGAGTACGGATGAATTAGAATCAGCAGCGGTGTCTTGGACTTGTTGTCCTAAGAGAATAAGAGACGTAAAGTAGGGGAAAAAATCCTCCTCATCTCTCGTCAATAGACACATCAATCGTACAGAGGAGCCGAAACTAATCAGCTCTTATTGATGATTTAGCATTCCTACCTCCTTCCTATATAAATTACCAAAGTTTTATACCTGTCCAACTCAGAGAATAAGCTACGGAAGCTTGACGAACCGTACGTTTTCCCCTTGTGAATATTTCCACTCTCTACTCAATACTCATCATCGTGTTCGTTAGTTTTTCATATCCTTGTATTATTACCTATTAGCTTTTGGATGAGCGAGGATAGCTGGACATTGAGGAGCCTTTTTCTTTTCTTTTTAGCTATATAATAATATGTAGAGATACTATTATATTGGAGCTTCATAGTTACATTTCTTATGTGTTCGCTCTTTTATCCATCTCCAATAACATTTACACACATGTAGAAGTTCCCTCTATACATTCATCAATGGTCATGAAAAAATCCTATGTATCGGAAAAGCGTTGGGTATTGACTAAGGTAAATAAATACACTATGGTGTTTGTAGCAGTATTAGAAGAGATTCCTATCATACACTGACTGAGTGAGTGAGTCTCTGGAGGAAAAAAGAGAAATGTAATAAATGCACTTGGAATAGCAAAAAGAGCTTGGATATAATTTAATATATACTTTCACAACAGACCTAAAGACACTAGAGAAATTACATACATATCTGTATTTATAATGCATGGATAATGAATAAATGGTGGAGATAAATAGGGAGAGCTGAAGACAAACTTCTCTTGTAGCTTTCTACAGAGTCACCTCATTTGCCGGACATTAATAATGATTATTGCCTTGGTTTCTTTCCATCAGCTTCTTTTTAAAAAACTTTGAAGGAAATCGAAGCTCATTCTTTTCTCTCTCTCTCTCTCTCTCTCTTATTTTTTTCTTCCTCACCATCATCCATCCATGCCGGACAAAAGATGAACTGGTAATAGCTGTGAGGAAGACACTATAGTGAATGTGATTGCATTTACCCCCTCCTTCTGACGGTCAACTAACGTCACTTTAGTTGAATTGCAACCGACACATCCAGCATTTATTGAACTTGTTGAATTATACGTGTAAATTATACGTGTGTTCGTGTGTAGGGCTCTCAATACAAAATGTGCCCATGCTTTTTTTCTCTCTCTCTCTCTCTTTCTACAACCACACATTTCAATCATGGATATCTTTATAAAAACTTTTTAACATTATTAGCTTATATCATTACTCCTGTAATATTTAACATGTGGAAGGAAAAGAGTGTATGTATTTAGAAGTGCACCCACAGTATTTTTACTTCAACAAATGAAAGCAATTTTGTTGAGAGGAAAAACTACGTATTTATTTTTCTAGCGTAATGAATTTAAATGAGATTTTTACCCAATTCCTTTCTTATTAGTTAACCTTTGATCCATAGAATTTCCAGGGATGAGTCTAGTAAGATTTGACTTTTTTCCATTTGAAACATTTGAATGATTGTGAGTAAATAGAGAGAGAGAGAGAAAAGTAAGAGCGGAGGAAAATAGCTACATGATTTTAAATTCAGCATAATTTTTTTTCGTTCAATAACATTTAATTTACTTGGAAGGGTTTAAATTCGCAGTTTTTCTTGTGTAAAGAAATTGCAATGGTTTGAAAATTGAGGGATTGAAAATGTGTAGAATGTTTGTAAAAGGAGAGAAGAGAAAAAACATGTGAGAATCCCTTCTTTTACTCGTGTTCAATCAAAGGAGAGTAACAAAGGGGACAATGCTTCTTGTATGTGCTGTAACTTTTGTATGCTTGGAATTCTTGAGAGGCGAAAGATATCTACTTTGAGGGGATTGCATTAAGAGTTAGAGAGGAGAAACCAATGGACTTGACTTAGCATGTAATCGTGTGTGTGTGTGTTATTTGTTGTGGAGAGAGGAGAGAATGGATAATATAAAGGCATAAGTTATTTGTAACTTGTAACTGAGGGAAAAGTAAGCCTTTACAACTAGAAGATTGACTCATTTTGAAAGCATGATCAGATTCATGGCATGAGCTTCGTTCCCTTCTCAATACATTCACGTGTAGGCTTTATATAGATACACTCGTCCCTAGAGAGATAAAAGACGAGAGTAATACAGAGAGAGAGAGAGAGAGAGAGAGGCCTTACAATGACAAAGTTACAAGTACCATGACAACTGAAGAAAAGAGAAGGTTGGGAGTCGGGACTTAAAGTATACAGGATTGAAAAGAGGACTCTCGACTGAGTTGAGCAAAAGTTGTCGTTGAAAGAGAATTGATCCTATTTTATTAAGCGAGAAAGAGCCGATTTGTTTTCTTTCTTAAGAATAACTTCTCTCTCTCTCTCTCACTCACTGACTCTCTGTCCTGTCCCTGTCCCTCCGTAGAAGCATCATCATCTGGATTTCATTTCTCTTCTTCTTCTGAACCTATGAATAAATTAGGTAATTGTATGAAAAGGGAAGATAGAGCTGATGTTAAGTATGAAATGGTTTTTCCAAAAGCTCCAACCATGAGGGCCCTCATCTTATACTAGTCTTGTTGAGCGATAAGGGCGGTTTTTAAATTGAAATGCCGCTGACGCCCAACCTGTGACATACTGACGGTGACACCCTAATCTCTTGAGCCTTCAACTTTTATACAGCTTAAAGCACTGACATTATAACTGTTTTCCCTTGTAACTTTTCAAATCCATTTAGTGACCAGCTCTCCCTTCAGT
>JAQFXU010006267.1:0-10489 GCA_034693705.1 Spatulosminthurus flaviceps | reverse complement strand
AACTTCCTCACTATTTATCTTGCTTTCTCCTTCTTCTCTTTCCACAACTTGCCCAACCTTGCTTTCTCTCTCTCTCTTCTCTCTCTTTCTCTCTTTCTCTCTCTCTGTCTTGGCTTTTCCTGGAATGTCGAGTGAAAGCATTATAACTAACGGATGAAAAATGTGACTACTACGTTTGTGAATATCTTACACATATCCGAGATATGCTTCAAGGGAAATGTATTCACAATTTTTTATTCTATTTTATTTTCCCTTTACTTTTCATTTTTTCTAATTGAAATTTTAAGTCACATGTTTTAATATGTGTGCAAAAATTTTTATCTTTTCTGACTGAGCTGAAAAATGGATTTAATTTTAACGCTATAGCATTGGACAAAGTAAGAGGAATTTGAATCATTAATATTTAGGAACCAAGATTGCAGTGTAAAAAATTCCCGTGGAAAAAACGCTCGTAGGACATTATTTCCCTTACACCAGAACGCGAGAACAATTGGGAAATTGGAGGATTGGAAAAGCAAAATAAGAGATTTAGCCAAGAAAAAATAACCGCCTTGTAAAAATTAGCCTTGTAAAAGCTAACTTGAGGCTTAGAAAAAAGATGTGTGGAAGAAAGAAAGAAACCCAAACCCTTGTACTCAGCTCCTATTATTATAATCCTCGTTAGAGAAGCTGTTGAGGCGTGTATGTGTGAATACGTCGTTATTTTTTTCTCCCTTTTTGTTTCTCCTTGAATCCTTTCCTCGTGAAATCCAATTGTCCTCTCGGTGTAATGGCATTTTCTCTCTTCCAACTTGTGTTAGTTCTAGTTAGGTCAGAGCGTTCTCTACAGCCTCTAGGCCGTTAAATACACCCAGGGATACAAAACCAGGGATCCACTGGCATATCTTACGGAGCTATAACCCTCCGGAAGATAAGATTCCGTTGAGAGATAAGTGGTAAAGATATGAGAGAGAGAGAGAGAGAGAGAGAGAGAGAGAGAGGAAAAAATCTTTTTTTCTTCACCAACACTCATATTATTAGTACAGGGTCATTCATAAATTATCTTTCTCCTTTGAAAATCCTCATTCTCTCAATGTGAAACTTATGCTCGAACTTTCCTATAACTCTGAGATAGACTAAGTTGGAGTTCTATTTCCAAAGGTAAATAAAATTCTGAACGTACCCTTGTTTTTTATTGGGTCAGAGGAGGAGGAGGGGGGAAGAAGTGCTATAAAAAACTGTGTGCTAAAGGTCTTTTCCGCAGGGCTGGAGATGCATAAACATTAAGGGTATGGATGGAGGGAAAAGGGAGAAGAGAAAAAAGGAAGAGAACGTAAGAGAGGGACAGATCGATATGAAAAGGATAGGAAATTTGCCTGATTCCATTTCAGCGTGTAAAAGCAATTGGATTCCGATTTGAATAGCTTCACTCAATCCTCAATAAATAAATCTTAGCAAGAGATTGGTGAAGAAAATCTTTAATTCCAGCTCATGCATGCAACATTTCTCTCCTCGACCCTCCTTTTGTTTTAACTTGGGACGTCTTCAAGTGCTACACTATTACCCAGCCAGACCTTTCTCTCTCTTATACTAAAATACTACTAGGCTATCCATGAGTAGGCAATAATAAAGGGTTCGCCTTTCACAACTAAGGTATACGAGGTAAAGTGCTCAAAGTGAACTAAATGAGGCCCCAGTTTTTTCCCTTTCCCTCCCTCCTCTTTTTTATACTCTCTCTCTCTCTCACTATCGCTCTCTCTCTCCCCTTGACTTTATTTGCTCACTTTTCTTTGTCTTCTCTCTTCTTCTTCCTCTCTCTCTCTCTCCCTATTTCCTATATACTTCTCCAATGCCTCTTCTCTCTTATTCTTCCTGGATGAAATGCAATTGTCTGCATTTCAATGATTCCCTACACACCTTCATTTCATTTATTCCTTCAACTATTATCAAGAGTAAATGAAATCCCGGAAATTCTCACCTTTTTCTTCCTTATTTTCCCTCCAAACACATTCAAATTATTAGCTCCTGGAATGTATATGTACGTTATATACTATACGCTGTCAAGTAAAATATTTATATTGGAAGTGAAAGCTATGAGAGAGAAAGTGACAAACATAGTTTTTGAGACTCATTTTTAAGCAAGCAATGTGTGGTTGTAGTAAAAGTATCTGATGCAATGAGAATTATGGCGAGGACGCGGGGAATGAGGAGCGACAAAGCCAACTTAATGAATAAATGGCTTGGAAACAAACAAACATTTTCCACTCGATGATTTAGCCATGTAGATTTTTCCAACTTATTTTCTACTCTATCCTTGCAATATTTTATCCCTACAGCTCTATTGCCTCTCATGCAGTCACGTCTTTAATATAGTGGAGGCAGGCTCTATGGGAAGGAGAAAGAGATAGGGAAAGAGAAAGAGCAAATGTACATAAGTATGCATGAAGCATTTAGGACGCGCCATGAGAGGGGAAATTCAATAGGGAAAAAAAGGAGGCTTATAAAAGAGAAAGTAACTAATGTACTCTACCTATGTACATACATACACACATTATACATATAGCATGTACATATGTATACACATAGCATGGAGAAAATTGTCTAGTTTTTTTTTCTGGCCAACGAAATAAATTGAATGTGATGGAGCCTCTCCACTCTTGTCTCGACTCATTACAGTTCTCACCCGAAAATCCTTATTTTGGGGGGAGACTCCATAAGTTTGGTGCATTTCTCTCCTCTCTCTCTCTCTCTACATCTCCCCATCCTTATTCCATTTGAGTCCCTAACGCTAACGTAAAGATATTATATGTACGTAGGTTCATCCTCAGCTCTCTTCTCAAGGCTATACTGCTGATATGTATTGTTTTTCCATTGGGAGAGTCCTAATTGTGGAATTTCCTTATATTTTCCAGTCTTACTATTCCAATTAAGTGGGAATGCATTAGTTGGGAAATGCAGTCGGAGTCATTTCCCAATGCACACAATTAATTTCTAATCAAATTCTAAAATTACATATGCTTTCAACTGACTCTCTCTCTCTCTATCCTCCCAAACTCCCAACTACAATACTCCTACTCAAATGCATTCAACTACATACGAGTTTCTAGGAATCTGCTTTGTCATCAAATTAAAAACAAAAGTGTTTTGTGCTGTAGTTCTTCCGTCCTATGAGGAAATTCTCATCCAAAACAACAACTATTTTTGAATATGTTTTGTCATTCAAACCTGCGCTGGCTTTTACTTACCATTCAATAAAATAAGAGTGGTAACTTTAAAGGTAGAGAGAATGAAGAGGACTAATAATATGAAGAAATGAGTGAAAGTAAGCGGAGGAAAAAAATCTCAGACGCCTTCCCTCCCTGAATATCCCATTACTAAAGTTATTTATTAGTGCCGTGGAATAAGACAATCTGACCCAGTTTCTCTTAAAAGATAAAGGAAAATGGACTCCATTATTCACTTATACACGGAGAGAATGAAGCCAAGGCAACGAACGTGAATGAAGGAGAAAGGCAATGATGATAAGCTCCCTCGGTGAGTTTAGTCTACTCTCCAGTCCTAATGAATAGGATTAGATCCTGGAAAGAGGAGAGTGAATGCATGTGAACTCAAACACACACACACACACGTAGATATAAGGAAACCACACCAAAAACATGCAACGTATAATTATTACACATACACATTTCTAGGAAAAGTATTCCAATTAATATTTCCACTTCGATAACTTGACTAAACATAGTTTGGGAGTTTTTAAGGAAGCTCAGCAGTGTTGTGGCAATTACAAATATTTTAGTTGCTTATTCCTACTCCAAAAACAAGAGTGGGAATAGAAGAGGGAGAGAGAGAAAGCTCTATGTATGTATTACACTGCCAAAAACTCCCCCTTTCACTTGAAAAAATCTTCTCTCATCTGACTAAAACATTTCCCAAGGATGACTACATCCTCCGAGTAATTCCCCACCTTTTTTTTAATGAAACGGACTTTTTGTCACTTTCTCCTCAAGCATCCATAGAATTTAAGCTTGGCTTCAGGAAAAGGCGCTTGATAAGAAAAGAGGAGCGGTGTGGGGGAATGACTATTCGAGAGAGTCGTTTTAATTGCAAAAGTCAGAAAAAGTCTCATTGTTTCTTGTAATTAGCATGTATAAGTACCGTTTTCTCTAATAACTCTTAAGCATAATCTCAGCTTATGCTTCACTGCATTTCATATTCAGTCTCTCTTCCCTTTTACCCTCAACTCCTTACATACATTCCATTGACAATCTCATCTCTCTTGCTTTCTCCGCAAAATTATACACATATATGTACGTCTATAGAAAGAGCCTACAATTAATGGAAAAAAGTCCAAAGTAAGTTCCTTGCTTTCCTTTCTCTCTCTCTCTCTCTCTCGCTCTTTCTCCTCTTTCTCTACGCTTCTCGATCTCTTTGAGTTAACCAAAATTTACTTTGTCTTGTGGTTTATCCTCTCCTTTACATATGTAACTCTACGTGTTGAACAGGGATAGTGACTAAGTACTATGAGTCTCTCTTTTAATTTACTCATCACATGTTCATGGATATGCTCGAGGCTGGAGAGCATTGACGCTTCTCCACTTTATGCCTTTAAAGGAGATAATTTATGTAAATATGGTAAGAAAACGTGGCTCTACATATGTAGAGGATCCTCGTATGAAGACTATGTAAGGAATAAGTATCTATCTCTGGAGAAAGTATCTCTTCCCGGAATGATGAATTGTTTAGCCACGAATCTTAACCCTACAAAGTCGACAGTGTGTTGAATTTGTGATTTAATTTCCCTCAGTCTTCTCTCTCTCTCTCTCTCTTTCTGTCTCTTTCACATAAACTCGTTTACCCATAGTTACTCTATAGCCCTCATGATAATAATGTGCAAACTACAAACGACTTGAAGAGTGAAAGTAAATCGACTCAGAAGCCAGGAAAAGGGAAGGAAGTCAAATGAGGATCAAGCCTTTGAGTACATATTTTAAGTCTTGTAATAATAATGTGGCTCTACGGAGAGAACATGTCTACGGTGAAAGTAGAGGAAGAGAAGGAAATCCTTTGGTATTTCCTATACAATCCTATACTATATGTAGAGATACATATGTACGTATACGTATCTTTAGTTTGTACGTTACTTTATGTACATTGTGTTTGTTCATGTGACAGGAGATGGTTGTTGTAAGTGTAGAAGGGAAAGTGAAACTTGGAGGAAAATGAATGGAATGTAAAGTCTTAATTAAGGGGCGGCTTGGAATGTGGGCAAAACCAACAACATTCTTCTCCTTTCTTCATTACTTTTTCCGCCTCCCACTCCCTTTCTCTTGCTTTCACTTTTACGTCTCTAGCTTTTCCCTCCCTATAGCTTAGCCCAAGCCTAACTTTCACATTTGAAAATATCCATAGCAATAATTTCCAAGGGTAGCTTTCTCTCTCTCTCTCTCTCTCTATTTTCTCACTCCTTTCAAGGCTATGAGAAGAGCTGTAGGCTATGGCCGAATTTTCACATTTTTATCCTATACATTGTTATTTGAAGAGATATTTCCCCATAGGATTACTTATATTTTCTTCCTTGTGTATAGGGAAACAAGATGGGAAGTATAGATAGGGAGAAAGTCGGGAGACAGAAATAGCGGATTGAGGATTCAAAGAGGGAGACAGAATTAGGAGAGAGAATGAAGAAGAAGAAGAGAAAGTAAGAATTGTGGGGCGAATCATCCCGTAATTGTGATTTCCAAGGGAGGAAGTTGAATATTCAGAGAGAGAGTATTTTCTGATTGCATTGCCGTCCTTCCCTATATGTTTGGCTAATATGGACACTAGCATAACTTTCCCTGGTTTCAGATTAACGTCAGTCCTGGGACTCGTCCTCAGAATGACTTTCTCTTTTTCTCTCTCACTTTCTCTCAGTCAGTCCCTTCTTTTTTCCCAAAGAGTTTGAGCACAGGAAACTGATTCACATCCTCTATTCTTTCACTTCTTCCGTACTTTCTCCAGAGAGAGAGAGAGAGTCTGTTACACTCCGTATAAAAGATGTGGGTGATTTTAAAAGGCGTTTCCATATAGTTTTTCTTTTTTCCCGGCCTCAACAAATTCTTTATGTCCTTTGAGCTATAAATCATGAACAAGTGAAACTTTTCAGTCCTTTTCTCTTTTCTCTTCTACTCGACTTTCACTCTTCCTCCAAATACTTGAACACACATTTCTTTCCCTCTTATTTTACCGTCCTCATAATTACTTTACAGTTTTATTGCCCTTTCCTTTTCCTGTTGCGCGTCCATCCATCTATCCGTCCTCCCCACTATATAGAAGAAATCATTTCCTTTTGTTTCTCTCTCTCCGCTCTCCTCAATCCCGTCTCCACTTAAGTGCCATTAGTTATTTCTCGGACAAGGGAAAAACTATCCAGTGGATTAATGCCTTTCTACGAAACCGTGTTATGTATAAATGAGAAGAATTGAATGGAGTGGGTTTTTTTTCAAATGGGCATCACAAATTCTGTAATTATTATTATTATTATTATTTGCACGTAAAATCCCATAAGATAATGATTAAATGTCGTATAGAGATTTTTCACATTTTGGTTTCTTCATGATAATAATAATTCAACATGTATAATAATAATTATTACTTATATATGACAATAATTGAAGGTTATTATTTAATTACATTTTTCTTTTCACTTTTCTACTATACAGCAACAATGTATAATAATAATAATAATAATAACAATATAGGTTTTTATTATATACATTTTTGGATTCTTTGGTTATATATGTACGTACATACGTAGAGTAAATATAAGTAATTAAGTATGAATTATTATGCTACACTTTTAATAATTACATACTTCGATGATCTCTCCTGCATAGTTTATATAGGGTGGCCCTACACATCATATAGTCTTAAATGTATGTATGTATTTTACATTATGGAGATTGTGTCTGTCATTTCTTATACTTAATATAATGAATTATTATTATTATTTTATATAGTAAAATTGTATATTACAACCTACATAATATTCAGTTCGGATCTTGTATTCAAGAATAATAAGAGGGGAAAAACATGTCTCCAATGAAAAACTCGCTTTGGTAATAAATTTAGACAGGGAAAAAATATAAAAGAGAAGTTTCTTTTGTAGATTAAGAAATACTTATAGGGCTGATGAAATATGTACAAGTTATTTAAAAGTCATAATTTTTTTTTCTCACAGATATGAATTTTTAAACATAAAGAATGAATAGTTTTATAGCTTTTTTCCCCATATTAACTAGTATAGAAGCATCACTCCGCTTTGGAATTATATCAAATGGTAATGAATAAAAGGTATAGAGAGGGAAATTATGAAAGGAGAATGTTTTGACAAATAGAAAATTAAAATAGTCGAAATTTACTAACTTGGTTCTTTTTATATACTCTCGGGGCCCTGTAGTACATCAAACGAAAAAAAGTTTAGTAGAAGCTCTTGTGCAAGCAAGAAGAAGAAGAAGAAGAAGAAGAGGTTATTAAACAGAAGAGAATCTCTCTGCTAAAAGAGTCAAAAAAAACTTGAGGCAAAATGAGGAGATTAAGGGTAAAGACAGAGAGAGATTTAGCTTAGATTAATTCCTGATCTGCAGAACAAACAAGGGCTTTTTTACTTTGAGAAAATATAAGAAAAAAAGAATAATTTCAACAGGACTGGAAGAAAAGGGAAAAGAAAGGAGACGGGAAAATAAGATGAAAGAGACTAGAATTTTGTTGATAAAAAATAATCTTTGAACTTGCTCTCATTTCCGTCATGTCTCTCTCCCTCTCTCTCTCTACATGTACGGATATGTACGTATACATATGAGTTTTGTATAATAGAGAGGGAAAAGTGCGGATGGTTTCCCAATTTCTCCCATCATCACAACGTGAAAATTATGGTGCTGCCATGGTAAAGAAAGAAGGAAGGAGTAAAAAAAAGAGTAGGGGGAAAAGTCAGTGAAATCCACTTTCTCCTTTGCGAATCTCTCTCTCTCTCTCTCTCTTTCTCCTCCTCCTCACATTTTCTATTAAATAAATCTCTTTTTAAATAAAAGAAGGATAATTACACTGTCAAAGGCTAAGGAAATTTTAATATTACACTTGAGTATTATTGATGACTTATACATAGGTTCAAATTACTATTCATATAGAAGGTGTGAAGGGAAACTCTCATCCCTACACATACACATACATATATATTTTTTTCACATATGTCGAATTATTGTTCACGCTTGGGTTATTATTCCTAAACCTATATATACTCACACGCTTAATCGTATAATGCGCCTATATGTACATACTTACAATTTACATATGTATATTTATATATGTATGTATAATAGATCAAGCTAAAAATTACAATTTGGTGTACAATTTTATGAAGGTACATTTTACATTAAATATTCTTCTTACCCATGAGTTTCTGGAGAAGTAGGGGGAGTCTTAGTAGTCGTAGTAGGAGTAGTAGTTTAAATAATAAAGTCATCAGGATTTTGATTGGGTGAAAGTGAGAGGAGGATAAAGTTGAAGATGCCGAATTACCATTGTAATGATTATCAAAAGTTAGGGGCTGTCAATGATACCTTGGAGATCCAAGGATACTTTTCAACTTTCTGTCTCTCTCTCTCTCTCCCTCTCTCCATAGGGGGAACTTAATAAGTTAGAAGAACCATATCCTGAGGAGATTCATCTGGACAAGTAGTAGCAGTGTGGAGAGGAAGAGTCTTTGATGAAAGTCTTGAGCAATCATCCCTATAAAGAATAATTTTTTTTACTCATTATATAATGTCACATGTCTATATATGTACTGTCAAAAATTCTAATCTATAAGTTCCTACACACATATAAATTCCTTACATTAATTTTCAGCATCAGTTTTTAAAAGGATGAGTGAATGAGCTTTCACTATAGAAAAGCTATCAAAATATTAAGCGGTTAAGGATTTTCTTAGCCTGGTATATGGTGTGAGAAAAGAAGTGAGATGAAGAGAAGGGCAATAACTATTGAATATGAGAACCAAGGCTTTATCATACATAATAATACGAGCTTGATCCTTGAGAAGTGAAAGCACTTTCTCTCCATCCCTATAAATACAAGGGAGAAAAGGTGTGCGTAAGAATAACAAAATTATACAAGCTCCTTCCAATAGACCTTCCCCTCTGCCAATGATCCTATCCATATATTAAGCTATCTATGGCCTATTGAATCTACGCTATGTATCCTATGGATGTATAATCTACAGAGGAGTATTAAGTTATAAAAGCATGAAAAGGTATTTTGAAAGAGGAATGGTGGGATGGTGTATGGATTTATAAGAAAAACTAAGGCTGAGGTTACTCCCCATCAGGGAAGATAATGCAGGTGGGTCTGGCCTGTATAAATATGTATGAGGCGGGAGAGAGTGAGAGAGAGAGAGAGAGTGAGCGACGAGAGGAAGAAGATGGTGTAGAGTATTGGTATTGCTAAACAATGCAGCCCGCTCCTCATCGTCTTCGTCACGAATGGCTCCCTCGGGAGTAATAATTTGATTCGGGAGGCAAATCTAATACCCGAACTGGGTACTGTAATGAAATGGAATGGAAAGGAAACCAAACTATTGTAGTGTGTTGAGACCTCTACGCTCTACGGTTAGTGCTGGGTCTCTGCACTGCACCCAAACTCTCTCCTCTCACTCTCTGTCTCAAGAAGATTTCCGTCACAAAACACAATTCCGTCTTCAATCAGTATACTCTTACTACGACAGCAACATACTGAACATAGATATCACCAGGACGTGGATCGTTCCATAGAAAAGAGTGGAAAACTTTAATGGAAGAACCCTTCTTCCATTCCAAATGATTCTAAAACCAAACTCTCTCTCTCCCTCACAACCAAAACTTGGGTCATATGTCTCTTAGCTTCGTCTGGCCGCATAACCTACATTACTTGTCTATAGACAAAGTTGTAGGCTACTCCTCTGATGTGAAACTATAAGGTGAAAGCACTTTCACTCACTCAGTGTAGAGACAAGTGCTGAATTGCTGACTGGATGATAATTATTCCAATAGATACTCTACAAGCTTTTAAATCTATTTCCACTAAATAACCCGCCTTCTATGGAGTTCAGACCAGTTGGGCTATTCAGTTAGGTCAGCTTTCATCAGTCGGTGGATCTCAGGCTATTCAATGTGTCTGCTACTGCTATTCTATAGGAAGTTAGACTGGTAGAGTATTTTTTTTCACCAATTTCCTAATACACTTAATAGGAGAGGAAATCCCTTAACTGCTTTAGATTACTACTAAGATTCTGATAATGGGATTAACTTGATTAAAAAACAGTTTGGGTTGGGGAAGACTAAGGCGTGTGTTTACTTCTGGGCTGTACATAGAGGGGAAAGTTTTGTGTTTTGGCTGACCGAGCTGTTTCCATTAGTTATGATTTTGTGGAGCTTGGATTTGTCTTGGAGTTGAGGAAGGTAGTTGGTTAATGGTAGGGGGATTTTTTAATTAAAATTTT
>JAQFXU010006266.1:0-10495 GCA_034693705.1 Spatulosminthurus flaviceps | reverse complement strand
GTTTAAATTTTATTGTTACCACAACGTTGGAAATGTATCTGGAGATCTATTTACATTTTAGCCGATGACATGCCATTGCCATGTTGTTCCTTCATGTTCTTCTTCTTATACCTTCTGATTGTGGGTTAAAAACAAATTAAATGAAATTTCGGCTGATTTTTTGCGAAAATTCGCATCATTGACATTTAATATTAAGAATCGTATTCGCTAACGTATACATATAAATATTGCTATGAATTATGTATGCATGAGCACTATGTATTGATATTATTATTGCATTCTAATGTGAGTACGCTCCAAACCATGTGTACGGGGGTGGTTGAAGGGACCCACCAAATATTTGCTTCCATTGCTAAAATTTGTTAAAATCTTGTGTTTATGTAAAAATCTGTTCATTACATCCCCTTGAAAATCGGCCAGAATTGTGGAGCATAATCTCCGCCTGCTTCACCTAAAAAATGCATGTGCTAGCGAATACAAATCATTATGGTCAGATATTCGTTGTCGTTTTAAATCAGTTTTAAATCCTAAAAACTGTGAATGGGCTTAATAAAAAATTAGATGCCCATTTTCCCCGATTAGTCACTTTTGCATACTTTATTTTCCCCCGCTTCTTCAGTACTTTTAAAGTAGGTAATAAAATCCATGAGATTTTCTATCCCTTGAAATTAATTCCGAAAGTGTGCGAAATGTGAAACCTAGTGGAAATAAAACATAAGGAGTGAATTCATCAAACTTTATTTAAATACTTAACGCTTTAGAGTAATTATTATTATTTGATTTAGCTTAAAATAAGTACAGTAGATACATTAATTAAAACCGCGTATACTTATGCATTCTCAGTTGTAATCCTTACTTACGAAATATCCTAATCAGCAAATATTTGCAAACACGAGTTTGTAAACGCAGCATTCCATTTCGCCTTCAATGCAAGCGAATATTCTAATTTCTTCAGTGAAACAGCTTTGGAGGGTTTAATCGTACTTACAAGAAATAAGACGACAAGGCAAAGTAATCACCATAGTCATAGTAGAAATGCTTGTTTGTCCGTCCCGATTTACCGTCGACACTAATTTAAGGTCTAAAGTATGTATATTACAGAAACTTTGAAGCTGGTACAAAATTTATGGAGCTTAATTTCGGAGTAACCATCAGTGTACAAACACATCATTGTTAATATAATTAAAATAGTTAGATACTAGATAAATAAAACGTTGTGTGGATAAAAACCAATTTAATTGGCAAAAATTCTAAATCTTAAAATGAATACGTAAATTCTATTGAACTTCAAATTTTGAAGTTCAAAGTGTTACTTGGAAGAAACCAGTCTTTTTGCACTGACCAATCAATAACACGTTAATACAGTTGAAATGAATTGAAATTTTAGTGATCCCCATGAATCAATCCTCAGCTGGGCTTCGACTTTCAATTTCAAGAAATTATTTCTGGAACTAATTTTATGGGGAAATCAAAATCAACAGTGACATGGTATTCGCTGATTATTTCCTGCTGGGGTATGTTTTTTAAATAAATAGTGAATATGAAGATTTATTTTATTTTGCGACTGAATGCAGAAACTTAGCAATCTCACTCTTAAAATTTTATTAAAAAACTAAATTCACCAGAATGGCTTTCAAGTGAGTAACATTGTGTTACTCACTTGAAACTAACTATCGTGAGTTCAGGATGTAAAATAATTTTGTAAATCTGGTAAATACTTTCATTACCTCCATTATCGCAAACCGTTCATTCAACGGTCAGCTGAATTAACAGCTGCATAAGGGAAACGGAAGTGGAAGTTCACACACAGTCACAAGTGAGGCAATGCAGTTTAATCTCTTTGCTGCCGTGCTTTAAGAAAATTCCGCTTGCTTTATCTGTTGTCACCATTAATTATAATGGAATCACGCCAAAAGAAGTGTAAAGCCGATGAAAGTGGCGGTGACGAAATTTCTAAGGTAATTTGTGTAAATTATCCGAGCATCTTGAAAATAAAAAACTATTCCAACTCTTTCCAGCCAATTTTTTTCGAAAAATTAAACCTTAACAAAATAATATTCAGGCTTAAAATTTCCCCAAATATTTTCATAGTAAAAAGGTTAAATTCTTATCACATTTCTTCTTGATTGACCAGGGGACTTCACATTTTACGGAAGCGGATAAAAATCTGGTGAGACATATATTTTTTTATATTTCTAATATAATGTTATGGTAAAGCGGATCCAGAAAAATCAAAACAAAATTGAAATATCAAATATCACTCACAATCAGAGATTTTGATTCTATCGACACAAATTTTACATGTAATATTGTAGTTACAATTGTTTAAAAACCTTTACCACAGGTATTTAACATCGTCAGCCGTTACTTGAATTGTCCAAGACTCCTTCGCACATGTCGATTGGTTAGCAAATCCTGGAACGAATCCGCATGTGCGGTCTTACGTACATTCCCAATCTTCCTTGTTGACGCAGACTGGAAAAAATTTGAGACTCTCAAGAATTTGAAGACAACTCAACTCTCAAAATCTGGAAATTGGCCCCGTCCCTTTAGAAAGATCTGCTTACGTCTCAATGATTTTTCAACCGAGTCCTTCATGAATATACGTGAGTATTGCAACCAAAAATTTGCTTTCGTAAGTGAGCTTCATGTGGCAGGGATTTTTCCAGGAGGTTTCTTTTTGGTTGGACTACTACCTTTAATTAAATTTCTCCGCAACTCCTTGGTCACCTTAATTCTGCACCAATTCCCGGATTTCAAATCTCCGGATGATCTTAAACGCCTCCGATCGGTCCAGTTCGTGTGTTTGAAGACTCTTCGTATCGAAAGTTCAGGAGAAAGTTTAAAAAGCTCGCCAAGTCACCTCCGAATTTTTGTTGAAAATATCGTTGCTAATTCAAAATTAGAATTGTTGCAGCTCCCATCACTGCATTTCCATGTTTTAGAGGATATTTTGTCTTCAATCAAATTAGAAGCCATCACGTCATTTGAGCTTGAGTATGACTTGAATCGAGATAAGAATTTGGAATTGGCAGGTTATTTCCTGGAAAAACCCATTCACAATTTGACGAAATTCAGTGTTCGCTCCACCTTCAATCGGGTCACACTAAGTCAGCTGATTTTAACTGTATCCGACTCTCTCCAAGTTTTGGAATTAAAAGGCGCAAGAATTTCTATGGACATTTTGCCAGCTTGTCCAAATGTAAAAGAATTAATTTGCGAACTTCGAGCCAAAAGCTGGGAAATTCGCTTATTGCCTCAAAAATTCCCGAAGTTAAACAAGCTTACCATTCGAGGAGCATTCCCCTTCTACGGAGAACAAGTTCCTCACATTGAAACTTTGGAACACCTTGACATCGAAATTGGAGGTCTTCAAGTGACCCACTTGTCAAAGGTCACGTGTAAGTTCTGCGAGATGCTCATTATTGGTGGGGATCTTGGTGCTCAGAAATCTCTAACCGTAAATCGGGGCAAATGGTGCTCCCAAATGAGGGCAATCATTTCCATTGGCGAATATTTCCCATGCTTGAAGTCTCTGAGACTCAGTAAAATCTTGGCATTGGATAACGCCCTTCAAGTTGCTTGTTCACTCCCAAAGGAAAAATATTATCAAACGGATGCTTTGGTCGACGAACTTTTTCCCATGAGGAATTTCCTAAGTACGTTGAAAGAAAACACCAGTATAATTTGTCTTCCCATCACATCAATCAAAATTTTATTTCTTTTCTATACTTTATATTTACAGATCTCCAAAAGCTCCAACTCCATGAAATTACAGTTTCTCCTACTATACTTCGGTCCAGCATCTCAAGGATGCCCAATTTGCAGCAACTGAAATTTGAAAAGGTTAGCTCTCAAATATTTCTTTAAACAAATTTTAGCTACGACTTCTAATGAGCAAAATTTTGCTCAGAAAATTTCATATTTTAAAGAATTTAGTGATTCAAAATTAATCATATATGTTTTTTGTCACGGGATTTCATATAGTACGAAGAAATAACAACGGATGTGATTCAGGAAAATTTGAGTCATTTGACCGAGATTGTGATGCTCTCCTGCAGTAAAAATGACGAGCACAACCCGAACATGCTACCCCGAATTCAAAAATTGCTAATGGAACGGATGCGAAGGCCCAGAGTGACTTTTTATTGTGACCGTTGCGATTGGGAAATCCCCCTTTGCCAATGTTCAAACTGTAGAGATTGAAGTAATTACTTAAATAAAGCCGTATGTTAATTTCTGTTCACATCCAGTTATGAATTAATGTATTCTATATTTTTGAAAATAAAATTTGGGATTCAGATTTAATGAAAACTTTGAAAAGATATCCATTCCGTTGCTTTAAGCAATAAAATATTTCCCCTTTGACCGTCCAATAAATGATAATAAAATAATTTTAAAAAATCATTTGGATTTATTTTTTGGGACCAGTTCCTTCATCTTGGTAAATGAGGCGAGCCAATTCTGGAAGAACGGCAGAACAGAATCAAACCTCTCTCATACTCACAATCATTCAGTTCCTTTTCTTATATGTTATTTGTATTCTCTGAGGCAAGAACAATTTACGCTCACGAGTGAATGTGTAGAAAAGAAAGATAGATATTCTTGGCAAACAAAAATACTGCGGGAATCAGCAGTGTTAGAGTTAGACGTTAGACAGTTAGACATATTAGACTAGAGTGTCAGTTTACATTTGACAAATTCTTATTATAATATAAAAGACTTTCTACGCTTTTAACTAACAGGAAAAATCGACAATAAATGTTAGTCACTTTAGTCAGATTTGTGGTCAAAATTTCGTTTATTCCCATCGAATCGAGCTGTACTTGTTGTGAGATGGAAGTCCACATGGAATCAGTATTTTCAAACTATTTGGTAAGAACTTATAACTTTTGGAATTAAACGATTTATATAAAGAAATGTTTATAAAATGGATTCATATTCCATTCTGATAAAACTATACAACTAAACTATGGTTTCTATTTGTAAAGATTCTCAAGAACATCGTAACCTTTTTAAGTTACGATGATTTGCTCAGCTGGAGTGAGGTGAACAAATTTTGGCGAACACAAATCCGCAGTTGCTCAGGTCTGCTCATTCAGTCGTACAAAATTCATTTCCGGGATGTTGAGATCCCTTTATTTGTGGATGATTGGGATTTGGAGCATTTGGAGCATCCACCAACCGAGCTTCATATCCTAGTTGAAGAAGCTATGCTGGACTTGAGGGGTTCCCGTACAATATCTCAAGTTGTTAAGCCAAATTTAACCGAGTTGAGAGAAATCCTACAAGAATCTTTGAAGAAAAGAATTATTTCAATTGAGCTTGTAATAAGTTCCGAGAAAATCCGTGCCTATGAATCTATACTCAGGGAATTCGGTACTTACGTTCGGGTAATTTATTCAAACCGGACCCATCAGAGCCCGAGCTTGAGTATGTTTCTAAATCATGTTCGCTATTTACCCAACCTCCGAGTTGTCAAATGGAATTGTTTAAAAGTAAACGAGGTAATGTCCGAAAATATCCCTATTTGCCCTTCCGTACGGTCGATTCATCCTGGAAATTTTAAATGGCACTGGGGGGTTCAGCGTGACCCAGTTCAAGTTCAACGACTTTTGAAGCGGGTATTCCCTAACGTAGAGAGGATTGTGACTGTGCCTTTAAATTGTTTGGAGAATGTGGCAGCAGTTTGGGACTTGAGGTGGGTTAAATCATTTCGATATCCTAAGGACGAAGACACGTTTAAGTTACCAATCCTGGAAACAAAATTCAAGGAAATTGCCGATAATAATATTAAATTGGCTGAGTTGGAGATCCCGGACACGGTTAAATTTGAAATTGAAGCTGAGGACTTTTTAACGGCACTAAAGCGCACAAAAAAAATGACAACCTTTAAAGGAACGACTGAAGCCCGATTGGACATCAACTTGAAAATTCGGAGAGAGTTTTACAGGATTTTGGAACAAAATCAGTGTACATTGGAAACATTTGTGATTACCCCGGGTGAGGAAGGGAGTTCATTTTTACCATTGCACTTGTCATTGAACAGTGTTAAAATTTTGAAACTAAATTCTGGGAGGGGAATCCAACAAGCTGATGGCGATAATTTTAACAAACTGACAAGGGAATTCTTTCCCAAGGGAACTAAATTAAATGAGATGTTTCCTCATGTGGAGGAAATTCATATTATGGATTCATTTTGTAATAAGGAACTAGATATTTATTTGCCAGTCGAAGCTTGGTGTCCTCAAAATTTAAGGATCAAGACATTGAAGATCAAATGGATTTCTCCAGATATATTTCCTCAACTGGTGCGAGTCTTTCCACTTGTGGAACATTTTGAATTTGAGTCGGGCTTGGATCATTTTGCATCGGCCTTTCCAGTCATTGCCAAGAACCTTGTAAAGCTTAGATCCATCAAGGCTATAATGAGAAAGGATGGCGTAAGATTTTCTCGGGATGAGGGTGCAAGCCATGCAAACCGTCAAGATACTTGCCTCATTTATGATAAGTGGGACAAGGCGTTTTCCGGAGAAAGTGAGAGTCGATCTTCCACCAACACACAAAAAGCTCCGTCGCTATTTGATTTGACGAGTAAGAAATTGTTTGGTG
This sequence comes from Spatulosminthurus flaviceps, assembly GCA_034693705.1. Classification (NCBI taxonomy): domain Eukaryota; kingdom Metazoa; phylum Arthropoda; class Collembola; order Symphypleona; family Sminthuridae; genus Spatulosminthurus; species Spatulosminthurus flaviceps. Next base: position 3,883 of record JAQFXU010006266.1, on the reverse strand, counting down.
ATAGTCTTGGTGTTTTGCCTTACAATTTTTGTAACTTTATTTTTATTTTGAATTGGATAGTAATTCCTTTTCAATGTGAAAATTTCATTTATATTACATCGTATAGATTTGAACAGACTGGATTTTGATCTAACGGATGCTCCCTCCGTATTTTGCTACCGGTGTGACAGGGTGCACCTCCTCAAGATATTGGCTGCTGCTACAGCAGAAAATGTTTTCAAGAAATTGCCTTATCTAAAAATAGGGTTTTGGATTCGCTGTGGATCCCAAGGAAGAATGTGGATTAATGGTAAAATATTTCATATTGCTTTTTTGTTAATGAATAATTTTCTTTCATAACAAAGGGTAAACAGTAAAAATTTTTAATTCCTGTGTAACAGATATGAAAGAAGCACTGTCTCCTGTTAAGGATTCGGTAGAAATTGGCTTTGGCAGTATCCTCCTTCTGACGTAGAAGTGGGACAAGCTAAAAACTTTAGAACCCCGACGCACTGAAAAAATTAAGTCGAACCACCAGCTTGTAAAATACTTCCGGTAGGAACCCGGAAGGTTCTCAGTATTTTTATAGAGCCCTGAGCTACTTGATTGCCATTCTGTTTGTTATTATGGTACGCGACCCTAGCTCACTCAAAATCGTTTAAATTTAGTTTTCTAAACCCGAAACCTGTCAAAGACCGCCCCAATATATTTTACCTTGTCAATTTTTGTTGTGTTATAACGGAATTTGCACACATACTGTTCCAAGAAAAATTAACGCACCTTAAAAATACCTAAGATTTGTAGTACCTTAACGTGTAAAGGACGATTTACGCTAACAATAAAGTTGATTTTTAATATTGAACCCAACATGCTTATGCCTACTTTACTTTTGCTCGAACCAGCTTTTCAAACAAATATTTACTGTAGAAGAAATTATCCTATCGAATATTGACATTTCAACTATGGGAGTCTCCATACATACACTCACAAATACACTTACGTTTAACTCTGCTTTAGCCGTTACGGATTAAAATAAAAAATCGTGAAACTTTATTATTATCGATACTATCCACAGCAAAGGTCATTATCAATTTCTTTTACATGGCTTAATTGGGGAGACAGGGTTATTCATACATGAATTATGCAAGTGTATAGAGAAAACTCATTTTTCTTAAAATCATATTAGCTTAATTAATTGCAATGGGGAATTTTTATTCGACAACGTAAGGCATTTTAAGAGGTTTTTCTGCAACCATATTACATGCCAAGTCGTCATGCTTCTTCTTCAAGCAACTAGCCCCTTGCAATGTCCAGGCACGGAAGAATGAAAGCATTGCAGGAATAGCATTTTATTCCTTCGTTGAATGTGTCAGCTTTTTCCTTTGTATGTATACAAAGGAAATGTATGGTAAATACAATTTTGAGTTCTTTATTCAGCAGCAGGACAATTTAGCGAATTAATGTGGTGGGACCAATTTTGGGGAAAGTAACAGCAAAACTTGTGACGGCCGTCTTTAGTGACGTTGTTTTAAGAATTACTTGTCCAAGGAGAGTGCGGATTGCGGATTCTAATAGCTAGTCTAATTAGTGGAGGTAAGTAAGTACTTACGTGCTCACACTAGCTCAATGTTATTCCCACTGCACTGGCTCAATTGCATGAAACGAAAGAAACCAGAGCTTCTTTTCTTTAACACTGTGTAACAACAATAATTATTATTACTGTAAAACTGTAAATGAAGGGAGATTTTGTATTCTGTAGAAATAGTTGTGCTTAGTAATTTGTGCGGCAAAACGAATTTCATTTTTTTCCATTAGTCATAGACATTTAATTAACTACAAATACTATAAGACAAGTCTTACATGGGATTAAACAACAGTTTGTAATTTTGTTTAGAGATCCGTCATTTGCCCATTTCAATTGATAGAACAATCGCTAATAAAAAGATAAGTCGTAAATTCACAATTTGGGATTCTCCAGCTGCTCAGCTGCCTTCTTTCCGTGAGTATGACAGCCACGAGAAAACGGTGGAAAACAGAGGATGAAGCCAATTCTAGGGTATATATTTTCCACATATTCCTTTCCTGTTATGTTCATCAATTTGTATAAAGTATAAAATAACTCGTATAAAATTTACTAACTTTTATTCAGGAGGAAGTTTCACAAATGGATGAGGGTAGACTCAACTTGGTAAGTCACAGGAAACTAACATTTAAAGGAATTTAAACGTAATATTAAAATGTAACTGAAATATATATTTTTGGTTAGTTCGACTGTTGTGTGTTTCCCACAGTCAGTTAATAGTAATAATTATATCGCATGTTCTAAAATGTTAGCTCGTTGTACTTACTTAGACTTTTGACATTGTCATCCGCACCCTGAAATGTCCACGGCTTCTTCGAATATGCAGATTAGTTTGCAAATCATGGAATATCTCTGCCTGTTCCGTCCTTTCGCTAGAACCTATCTGTTTTGAACCGGAAGAATCTGATTCTGATTCACCAGACACCATTGATACAAGAACTAGAACTGACAAATTCCAAGAAAATCTAACAATGAGAAAGTCTCATGGACTGAATTTTGAAGATGTCCCTAGTCCTTTCAAGAAATTATCAGCTAAAATCTTGGAGGACGAAGATTATATGCAAGTAGAAAAATACTTGAGCTCCGACATAGTTTTGACGGAACTTATTTTAGAAGGCACAGTAGGTCAAGAAAATTTGGAAAAATTAGTAATTCCATTCTTAATAGCTAACGCTGAATCATTGACGACATTGACAATTTCGAATTTTCGAGATTTTCCAGTCCCAGCGAATTCAATGGAAATTGGAAAATTGAAACTTCTAAATTTGAGAAGTTTGTCAATTTCAGCCGATGGCGGTGAATTGGATAAACCAAGTTATTATAAAAAATTCATGACGAATATACTAGGAGACTCAAAGCTAGAGGACCTTGAGCTTCATGTTGACGTTTCATATTCCTTGGTTTCATTGAAAGAGTTAAATATGGAATCTGTTTCCGCAGTACATTTGAATATCACCCACTCGGAAAGGCAAATTACGGAAACTGTTTCTAGTTTAATGAAATATCCTTTACCCAACTTAAAAGTTTTGGATACATCGGGGGCAATGCCAAGTCAGTTGATAGTAACGCTAATATCCAGCTTTGTAACCACTATCGAAGAACTTACAGTTCCTTTTATAAATTTGGAACTGCTCCCTGTTTGTCCCAAAGTGAAAGAGATAACTTGTAAACTGGACCGTCAAAGTAAATTCCTAGCTGAAAAATTCCCCTCACTCAAGAAAGTTTTTAGTTCGACTCCTCATAAAATCATCAAAAATTCAATTCCCCATTTTGGAGTGGAATATTTGTATGTTAATGTTTTGGAAATTGATTTGCACGAGGACAATTCAATTTTAATGGACCGAAACGAGGAAGTTTGTTCGTTTTGCCTAGAAATTGAAATTTTGGTAGAAACCTCCAGTGCCACAGAAGAATTTTTTTACAAAAACAAAGGCAGGTTCTGCTATTTAAAACGAATAATGAAAATGATACGAAATTCCTTTCCAAGCTTGAAATCACTGAACCTGGGATTAAACTGGGAGTTAAAAGGTTATCCGATCCCTCGCATTCATCGCTCAATGTTTGAATTAAAGGACTGTCCTGATCCATCATTGCTGGCAACAATCTTCCCTTTGCAGGATTTTCGTCGTACGGTTCTATCTTGCTTAAAATATGTATTTGAAAATTAGAAATAAATGAAGATGAATTTGTTAACAAGGCGCTTATAATGTTGTGGATATTGTAAAATTTGTTGCTTCTCTGTTTGTGTTTGTACACAGACTTGGAGATTCTCGATGTTGGTCAAGTGAAAATTAATTCAAATATAATTAAAGAAATTATTTC
>JAQFXU010006265.1:0-10495 GCA_034693705.1 Spatulosminthurus flaviceps | reverse complement strand
CTATTAAATGGTGTTTGTGTTGCGTATGCTGTGTAAACAATAATTGGCTAATAAAACCGTATTATTTATTTATTTATTTATTTATCAACCCCCTTATTAAATAAAATGTTCCTTATGGCCGTACGTCTGTATATATGTTAGTCTGTGTATCGTGCGTCTGTACAATCTATCTGCAGCAGCACGATAACTCAAAAACTACTGACCGATTTTGTTCAAACGTTTTGTGAACATTACTTAGTGTCATAGCTCGTCTAAGTTTGTTCCTGGTTGAAATCGTTCTGCGCGTTCGTTCGTAAAGAAAATAATCTAAAATATTTATATTTTCTCCCAAACTACACATCCGATTCCAATGAAACTTTTTATACATATACTACGTAATAGTAATATTAATCAAAATTTTTGAAACAATGCTAGTTATAGGGTTGTTTTTGATAAATTAATTTTTGAATTTTAAAATGTGAATAACTTTTAAACTAATCAATATATTCTGAGTTTGATGATGGAAATGAAGGTGATGATGAGGGTGAGGAGGAGGTTTCGGTAGAAACAACAAGCTTTTAATAAGCAAAACAGCCAAAGATAACCAAAGAGCAACACCAAAGAGTAAATTAAGTTTAGTTATTAAGGAAAACAACAAATAGCTTTAAGATAAAACACCAAAGAACAATTAGGATAAGTTTAGTTGTAAGAAAAAATATTAAGTTTGAATTCAGCAGCAGCAATGACAGCAACAGCAACCGGAATGGTCAACCACTACAGAGAGAATGATTCTCGGCAGGATTTTCCCGCTGGGATTATGAAGTGGAAGGAGGGAGGGAACGCGGATTGATCGGATTGGTGGGGAGTGCGCTCGCAAAGCGAACGCGCTTCCCAACAACCCGATCCTCTCCATAGAGAGTAGGTTGCGAACGCATCCCAGGATATGTATTTTGATGCGACTTCAAAATTTCTAGGTTTTGAGTTTTGAAAAGAGCAATTTTTGTGTCATTTAAAAATAATTTTGAAAAACAATGAGGGGAGTGTGGTTGTAAGGGACTAGGCCAAAAATCTACCCTTGAATAAATTTTTTTTAATTACTATTATTATTAATTTTGAAAAGAAATTATTTTTGACTGTAGCAGGTTTTTGCCATAAAAATACTCTTTTTTTGCAAATGTTGTTTTTAAATGTTTTTCGGCAAAAATATATTCTTTATTGGTTGAAACGGTCGTGGCTGACACCGCCCTAAACGACAGCCTCAAATCATCACGGAGCGGTGATTTTTATTATTTCTTGCAACTTTTCGCTTGCCTAAAAAAGAATCTACTGTCGGGACAAAATTTTAGTAATATGTAATTATCTAAGTCACAAGGAGTAAATTGTATTTGTATGAACTTTTAATAAAATAGCATTAAAATTAATATAATTAAAATAGAATTATGCTCGGGCAGGTGAAAATGCTGTGATTGGCCGATTGGACAAAGATTTCATGATAGCTGCCAAACCCTTGGACCGATTTCAAAAGTCGAGGGTTTACTTAGAACCAATGTGAGTCCAAGCGACATTTGCCTAATTTTTTCCAAGTTCTGGTAGCCCTTATTTTAGGATTTATGTAATGTTTGCAACAATTAATGGTACTTAGTTGCTTTAACCACCGTTCAGCTAGTATTACGAAATTTTTAATTGTGTTCTCACGTCAAAAAATTGTACACAAATCGTTTTAAAAAGTGTAAAGTGTTATGTTGCTGGCATTTCATGAGCGGGACGCAATGGTTCGTACCCCTAAAGGGTGTTTTTATAAAAATAATTCAGTACGAAGATCACGCACAGAAAAATAAGAATAATATTACAATATTATTAAGAAATCCGATTTAAAAATAATGCTAAAAAATATAAACCTTCGAAATAAGAAAAATCCTAAATTGAAATATAAAACATTTTTATGATTTCTTTTAAATTATTCAAAAAAGGCTTAAAAAGAGTCACTTCGCAATGCGTGCGATTTAGTTAAAATATAGAAATACTGTTTAGGGATACTAGCCCTGGAGGTCCAATCATGAAATGCAAGGGAGTTCATATATGATAAAACTGTTTTTGTGCAAATTTTTTTATATGTATGCGTTTGCTCACTCCCGCCCGTCTTGAAAACATGTGAATTAGGTGTTTCGTATTCATAGTGAAAAATCCATAGCTATGTTATTAATTACGATCACTCGTACCCGTGAATTCGATAATATATCTGTAACGTTAAGGGTATGACCGGTAAACTCATTTGTGAATTGCTTCAATTTTCGTAATAGGATTACTTTTTGGATGAAAATAATAATTGATCACTTTACTAAAATTTAAATCACTTTTCTGGTAAGTTATTGAATTTGCCGATAGTGATCTTGTGGCTAGTTTAGTCAATTTGTTAATAGATTAGTCATTTGGCTAATGGCTAGTAATTGGTTTACATTTGGTTTACGTTTGGGTTAATTAAGTTAATTTGCTGTACATTTAAATCACAGCTCTAAATGACCGCCCTCGACGCATCTTCGTATTCTGCCTTTTTTGCAACAGGCAACAACTTGTTACGCTTGTTATTTTTTTTCAAAATTTGATTTTTAAATGACACAAAACAGTCAAATAATTATATGGTTGAAATATTTTAAAACAAAAGAAATATGAACAAACAAAATGTAAAAATGTAAAAATCAAATTTTGAAAAACAATGAGAGGATTGTGGTTGTAAGGGACTAGGCCAAAAATATACTCTTGAATAAAATTTTATTATTATTATTATTAATTTTGAAAAGAAATTATTTTTGACTGTAGCAGGTTTTTGCCATAAAAATACTCTTTTTTGCAAACGTTGTTTTTAAATGTTTTTCGGCTTACTTTATAATTGTTACTAATATTAAAATGTTGTATGAATACTTCCCAGGAAGGACGAATTACTTGCAGACCTTGCAGTCCCTTGTTTTTCTTATGAGACTACAACATTAAATTGGGACTCCCAATTAGGGAGAGTGACTTGGATGAGAGTTGGAAAGCCTACTATTGTTTTAACTGTCGTCCGTATCATCTTGTCTAAATCCTCCAAAAATCTTTTTGGTATTTTTTTCAGTGGTGTTGATTGCAAATTGCAATGTGCAAATTAGGCATGGCCAGATATACTGGTTTGTTATAGCCAACTTTTGGTGTGGAAAAAGCATAGGAGTACTTATTAAGTTCTGCGGATACTTATTAAAATTTTGCATGACCTGGTCAGCTCTAAATACTATTTTGTCGCCAAATGTAACACCTAAATATTTAATTACTTCCCCTGGTTGTAGACATTGAATGGTATTTTCTTCATCGATATAGATTGGTTCATCAACAAGTTTTCCCTTTTTTATGTTTATAGCTATGCATTTATTGAAGTTAAGCCTATAACCAACCTAACTGTTATAGTTTTTGGTGATTTCAGTTAGTTTCATTTGGGTCCTGAATCGACTACCGAGCCCGAGCGCCGTAGGCGCGAGGAATTTGAAGAACTTTTGGAACCTGAAATCTGCAAAAACTTTAGATAGCCTTCTTTGAATATTGAAAATAACCAACGAACTTCGTCTACCAGCGCTCGAACTGACGGGGTTAGGCCCACAATCTTAGAAAGACTGATGTGGGGGAATTTCCAGTTCCAACAATAACTTTTTATACTTTTTAGTGCAGCGTGAAAACTTCATCAATTATGTAGGTTGACACTACTTACAATATATTTTACTGTCCACTACCAAATATAGTTGATTCATTGATTCTCTACCTTTGTTTTCTTTTGTACCGAATTTGTTACCTTTTACACCACATATTTAAATCGTACTTCTTTCCTTCCCCAAAACCCAGACCTAAACCAAAGAACCAGTCTTTCTCGTGTTCCATTTTTTAAAATCGTCGAAGTGGTACAACAAATGTGAAAACTGCAAACCTACCAAAACGTGAATTTATTGTACCACATACTTATGGTGGTACAAACATATACAATTTGCTAATGTTTGTGCCACTAACTAAATTCCCATACCACTTAGGAATAAAACTTTTAAAGAATAACCCATTTCATTAAAGCTGTTCAGTTCTTCCGGGTATTTTTTCGTATTTCAAAATTGTACCTTTACCCGTATCCGTACTCGATTACCCGTGCGAAGCACTAGTGTACATGGGTAAGCAAGCAGTCTGGTTGAAAAGGTTAAATTAAATCCTGGACCTGGAGGATTTATTATTGGACATAAATTATTTCTGGATGATTCCTTATTTTTACTAATATTCAAAGTTGTTATGTCTCGTTAAATACGCGCGAGACAAAATTTTTGCTCTATCTTGTAACTACCGAGCTGTGTCTTTTTGTCTTCTTAGACCAAAAATAACGGTGGTATAGACATTAGGTCTTGTGGGGAGCGAGACAAAAATGTTCATTGTTCTTTTTCCCGCCTGCCTCGTTCGTAACGAGCCAATTTTTATGTGATAACAAATTATTGTTGTCATAACAGTTCGAACATTCTCGTAAGGAGTAAGACTTGTCTCGTAACGTCCGAAGACACGTCTACCGACTATCCGCCCAGTACTCACAAAAATCGAAATTCTCGCTGTTTACGACTGTCTCGGACGTATTTAACGAGACATAACAACTTTGCTTATATTTATGCGGATGCGGATACAATAATTTTAGATAAAGTTTTGGAGTTATGTTTGGTTGAAATCGCTTGGTGAAAACGTTTCTCGGTGGGCTGTCCGGTTCCCGTCATTGCTTAGAGAAGTACATTAGTTTAGATCACGGCCTTCCGATTTACTTTTCAACATCGGCTGACGATAGGTTATGCCAAAACTTGTGCGTTCAACAGATTTTGTTGTTTGTAATTTGAGACCCCTAAAACTTCCCGTAACGGAGTTCTCCCAATCCCTTTAGCGTAGCTGATTATGAGTTGATGTAGGTTGGATTTTAAAGTGATTTTTCAACAACAGTACTTAAAACTAATGCTAGGGTAAAAAACAAATAAACGATTTCCTGAAGAAAAGCTATAGAACAGTTTCTGGGTTGAGTTCAACTCCGGATATCAAGAAACAAAGAAATGCCAATATGAGTGAAAGAGAATGGTTGATGCGTCCAGTAGTACAATTGTTGAACAAAAAGTTCAAAAACGTTTTTCTTTTTGCAATACCTTCGTTTAAGCTCAGTTATAGATAACAAACTTTCTAAACCATGTTGTGGCATAAAAATTGTCATTTAATTCAACAAGAATAGGTAAGAATGGGTCAATAAGTAAGTGCCAATCTATAAACTACCAGCACATGAATGAGATGTAACTACGCAGAACAACAAAGAAAATGATCACACAAATACATATAATTATTTAATAAAGTGATAGTTATCACCGTTTTGGCTGACGAAGGGCCGTCTTTAATCCAGACAATTTGTTCGATGGTGCTTGTGTTTTACTTGTTTCTGTTGCTTTTTTGAATGATTTCGGTGTTTTCGTAGGAACTGCCCACGGAAGCTCAAATTCTCTACACGAATAAAATAAAATCAATCAAGAATCCCCGACGGGAATATTCACTAGCATCAGCTAATGCAATTTAATAGTCAGGTATTGTTGCATGAACAACTTACTCGGAATCAATTATTGGTAGGGGATAACCAAAAACAGTGATGGGCAGCTCAGGATCATTGCGGATATACACAGCATCATGCACGAGTGGTTGGAATGTGAAAAGGTCATCATCTTTACTGCTTCTACCCCTTCTATAATTGACACAGATTTAAAAAAATTCATCACACTTCACCAGCGTCATACTAAACAAAATGGGAGTATGATCTTACTGGTGACTCCTTCCTCGTTTTCTCTTCAGCTTTTTCAAATTTTCTCGTTCTTCTCGTTTCCGTTTCAGTTTTTCCAAGTATGATTCCTCCCTCATTCTTTGAGAATCCCATCGCTTCCGTCGCCTTTCATTAATTTCACTTTTCGTATGTCGTTTTAGAAATATTTGATCATCCAGGCTTTCATCAGTCGATTGACTAGCGTCTGAATCAAAAGTTTCAAAAATTCGTTCGCGCCAGCTTGGAATCTAAATATGAGAATGTTCAGGCTTAGTAATAATTATATCTAAAGTAATGGTCTAAAAAATGATCTAAAGTAATGATCTGCTGAGAAAAGAAAATGCTGCTTAATCTCACAAATTAAGGAACCATACAATGAGTAAATTTACCTCAACCATGCTGGCGTCTCTCTTTTCAGATTTGAAACCATCATCTTCACCGTCATTAGGATCGAAAGTCGTTTCAGATTCGTAGAACTGATAAGGCATTTGAGCCATCATGCAATTTTCGCTACCATCAAGTCTCATTGAGAAACGTTCAAAGAATTCACGGACTCCTTTTCGGGTGCTGAGGCTCTTCGAAGTAGAAGGGGCATCAGCTTCCTCTTTAATAACAGTGCTGTCCTTTGAATCAGGACCGTTTTCGTTAGAAGGTTGAGCTGAATTGGAATCCAAGGGAAACTTTCCGTTAAGGTATTTACTATAGTCAATTTTCTTATCAAACTGACGCAGCGGGAAAGGGCTAACGGTTACTTCAGTTGACTTTTTCTCCAGGACTTCTCCAATTTTCCGCACCCTTGGATACGAGTGCCGATTTTCTCGGAGCTTCGTTCTACTTTTCAAAAACTTGCTGCTGGCGGAATAAACAGATGCAGCACGGGAATTCAGAGTCGACGAACGAAATTTTCTGAGACCAGTGGTACTCTTTGACTGTTTCCTGCAACTTTTTGAAGATGTGGTGCTACCAATAGATGAAATAGGTGATGATGGCATCGATGCTGATGATCTAATATCAGGCATTTTCAAAGACTCAGAGCCGCTAGAATGAGCCCCATGTGAAAGTGAGAACTTCAAAGAGGTGTTGTGTTGACGTCTATTTTGCAAACTGGTCAAAAGTCCAGTCTCCTTTTTTTGAGTAGTTTTCGGGGGAGGCAACGAAGGTGGCGGGATTTCTGGCAACTCGTCAATATCAATAAGTTCCTCAGACTCGTCCTCGTCATCATTTTTAGCAAACGTGAAAGCATCGAATTCTTCTTCCGAATCGGATTCTGCATTATTTTCCAACACGGGCGGCTCGGGTTCGGAAATTTTAGAAAGCTTGCTCACAATGTGTCCCGTGGGCGCTGAGACAGATTTTGACGACGGGAGCTGAGACTCAAAAATTAAACTATTCCCTTCGTGAATTCTGCATGCACTACTACTCCTCGTACTTCCGTATTTTTTTAAGACTGCCTTTTTCTTGGCTTTCATGGAGCCAGATGAGCTAATCATATGGGGAACCGTGCTAAGGAGGGACTGATTCCGGCCGCCTGTCGTAGATTCTTGCGATATTTTGGCTGGGAATAAGCTAGAGCTTCTTCCTTTAATTATACTTGAATGTTTGCTATCACAACTGCTTAGATGGGACGTATTTTTCATATTGGATTTTAAACTTTTAAAACGTTGAATAACTCTTTGTGACGCATTTGGATCAATACTGTTACCCGAGTTTGTGTAGCACACCGATTTTCCAGAGTCTGGAAACTGGGCGTCTTCCCACTGAAAGTCTTGGTTAAATATGTTAGATGTCAATGTGTTAGATTCACTAGCTGCATAGGTGAAACTATGAGGACTACTGTAACGAGAACGTTTCTTTGAATTCGCAATAGTTGGTGCCGAAGTAGAAACAGGTCGAGGAATAAAAGCCGGAGACAACTGAGGGGGCGACTCAGACCGTCGCGAGCTATGATGAGATGAGGTTGTAGACCTAGAGGTCGAGTCAGATGAGGAAGGGCTACGTAGTCTTTTGTGTTTACTTCTAGTTGATAGTGATGAAATACCTTTCATTAGCTGCAACTGAGGAGGATTGATTTGAGCTCGCAAGTTTCTAACTTCATCTTGCAACTGTAGAGCAGTAAAATTATCATACTTTTAATTTTAAAACTGCATCTTTCAATAGTTTAAATCTCGAAAATATTAAATTCTAGTACCTTTTGTATCTCCAACTGGGATGCTTCTTGTCGTTTGTTGGCCTCCGAAATTCTGTTCTGACAAATTTTCAAAGCTTGCAACGCTTTGTCCAACATTTGCCGGAGAGCTTCAACCATATCAGAACTGTCATTTCCGGTCGCTTTACCCTTACCGGGTAAAGTCGAAAATGCTAAAGGATCTGGAGGATAGTTGTTATTATTTTGCGACCCATTCTCCGCAGTTTTCAAAGAAAATTTTGAATCGTTTCCTTTCGACTTCTTCTTATCCTTAACACGACCTCTTCGAATGAGACGGATCATATTTTCCAGCTCAGCCATACTATCCAATTTGCTGGAGTTCGCCACAGAGGCGGCGTTGGCGGGATCTGGATTCATCTGTACATCCATTTTACTCATCGTCAATTTTTTCCCAATCTCTGTGAATGTAAAGATATCGGGCGTGTGACGATCCAGTATTTATGCCATTTAACCCTGAAGGAAAATTAACGCAAATATTATTTACAACTTACACTTACCGAGACAACCGTTCTTCAAGTTAAGATCGCCTTCCTGTTCCAAGATTTTCATTCTTTCACCATCTTCTCATGAAGTCCATTTTATAGAACCGCGTTGTAATACCATGCACCCATGTACCATGTACGAAAGTCTTCGTTACAAGCTTTACTTTTACTTTACTTTACAAGCTTGACAATAACATCAAGTATTAACGTCGCTTACAAATACATTACATTAACGTCGCTTTCGAATCCTCAGTTACAAACTTCAGCCTCAACATCCAATACCTTTATTTATTCCTGAGTTCTGCTGAATGATTGATGAATTATTCCTTTTGCTGCTGTAATGGTTAACAAATATGCCTCAATACTCAATACTGGCAACTCCCAGTAGCTAATGTACTTTCAATAATTCTTCATTTTAAAGCCAGCCAAATCACTGATCATTATGTAATTCTCTTCATGCCTGTAGATTGCTAGAAAATAGATACTGTTATTACTATTTGGACTTCTCTTTCAACACGAAGCAATATTATTTTTCAGTTCCAATTGGTGGTTAGTGGTTCCTAATCAGGCTTAAATTACATACGGGAAGATTATACACGAAAGTAAAACTCTTGATGTCCTGATCAAGTGAGCTATCAAAATCATTCTCTTATTGTGCTGTGCACATATTTTCAATTCTATATCACTGTATGCACTTGGATCCCCGAAGGTTGACAACCGGTCAAATTAACGCATCAAAATCAACTGATGATACAACGATTACGAATTTTGTTCAAGTTTTACGAACTTTTAATTACAGTCTAAGATAGTCTAAATAACTTTTGCTAACACTTCGAAATTCTAAATCAGCACGGAACAAAACTGTTTTCATGCCTCCAGCTTTCGAAGACGACAATACCGCCCGCGCTATGATACCACGTGAACGAATCTATACATGCCCAGATCACGATCACACTCTTCACGTCACACTGTGATTTTAGTATTCATTAGTTCCACCTTGAAATGTCTCACAACGACGTCGTCGCTGCGAGTTGTATAGTGTAAAACCATTTTGCAGGACTCAGGATGCAGGATACAGAAATAATTTGTGTTCATCTATAAAAGTATGCCCCGCATTGAACTAACTCGCTATAGCTACCGAGCAATGAGTATCACAGTTATCACAACAATATAAAAGGCTACCCGGAATCCGGGTAGATTAGATGCAGGTCAAGGATAGGTCTGATTATCTGGTCTGCAGGTCTGATAATCTGATAATTGATCTAATTGAAGGTTAAGTGGGAAGAGATTAGATGTCCTCAATCCGGGTCCCGGATTGTGCAGCCCACTATGCATGTGGGCGAGGGAAGTTTTAAACCTTCAATATTTGGTAATATGACATCACGGATAGCCTTTTATATTGTTGTGACTAGTAATAAGCCCGCTACGCGGTTGTGAACTAATTGCTAATACTTGAAGTTAAATGAATGCCTCTTGCATAATTTATGTATACAATATTGCTAGCATTCGTCATGGTTGAGCGCACTTGGGAACTTCCCACCAAGGCCCTGCCCATGCCCAATGTTCGATCCATAGATCGCGGCTAGGAGTTAGTCCCGCATTTTATGTACAATAAATTCAATTCTTAATTACTTAATACTGGTGCTTATTTCAGATGTTATTACTGCTGTAACACCTCGTGATAAACCACATTGGTTGTAAAGGTTTCGCTACAGTTGGCAATAAGCTTCCCTTGCTCATCAGTTTCAATTACCTTTACTTTAACATTTCTGCCAGACGTAGCTCGAGAGAAACCAACGTACACCTGACCATGCGCAAAAACTGGTGAGGGTAAATATATTCCCAACCGATCAAAAGTCTGACCCTGGCTTTTATTAATAGTCATTAGTCATCACAAAACTAACTCTTACAGGAAATTGTCTTCGCTTAAGCGTAAACGGCATATCAGGGTCGGATGGAATTAAATCGATTCTTGGTATAAATACGGTCTCGCCCTTG
>JAQFXU010006264.1:0-10498 GCA_034693705.1 Spatulosminthurus flaviceps | reverse complement strand
GTAAGGAGTAGGGTTAGGGCGCGTATCCATGGAGATACTAGGCGACTGACTATATACTGGATATACTAAAACCCATGCATACAATGCATTATATAGGCGACTTGGATAACTTCCAAGGAATGTAATTAACATGTTACTCTCTGAACTTCAATTTTTTCAAAATACGTTAGAACACCTCCCCACTACTACTCTGATACATATATCTGCATATCGCATTTTGTTTTTTTTTTAAATTTACGTCATAATTTTAAATTTTACTTAAATCAAGAAAAAAGAAAATTTTATCAAAATTTGGATGAGCCGTTCGTTAGATAGGCTGAGCCTAGTGCTGTAAATTGTGATTAGTTATTGTGACTGCATAACAAAATCACGCATATTGTGATTGTGGTTCCAATTTGTTGTTATGATTGTGATAGTGATCATCAATCACAGCTGTTGTTAAAGGTATTGTGATTGTTGCTTCCTATTGTAAGTTGCATCCAAAATAGCAAAAAGTATATTGTGATTGTGATTGTTGGTGCAGTGCGAAATTGTGATTGTGGTTGTTTTGTGATTGCAGTATGAATTTGTGATTGTGAATAGCAACAAAATCGTCACAAATTGAACCACAAATTGAAAAAATCTTACAGCACTAGCTGTGCCCACTAAATCCCGCACAATTTAACGCTGACCCCCACATACCTTATGAGGGTAGGTATCGGGTCCAAATTTCGCATACACAATGTTTATCAACGTCGGACCTTTTTGTGCGTTTGGTCAACTTTGGACTCATGCGATATTTTTGTGGAAGAAAGCTGATGGAGTTACTCTTAGAATTAGAAAAAACTTTTCATTCAAATGTTGCGTCCAGTTTTAAAATACAATCCACAGCTAATAAGCTCAGATTCTGTAAAAAATCTTTCAAGTTTTAATTGAAATGTATCCAATTATTGAAAATTTCTACAACAAAATTTTACTTTTCCCATTTGTTATTGCTTGAAAAATCAAAACAATAAAGAGCTAATTTACATCTCTATTATCTCTTTTTATTGCAACAATGTAAATAAATTATACAATAAGCCATCATTTCAGGATGAGCGGCACAATTACGTGTGCTGACGAGTTGAGCCTTGATTTCCTCTCGCGCACTATGTAACCCTCTCCCGCACTCACCTGGTTTCTAATGTTAATATCAGTGCGTAACATAAACGCCATCCTATGGGTTCAAGATAACGTTTAAAATTTTCATCTTAGCAGTAACAATAAAAATGAATCGTTTAAATATTTATCTAAAATGAGTCAAAATTGTCGGATTTTCAACATAATTCGTAAAAAGTTTTCGATGAAAGAAGTACATTTGAATTGAAAGAGAAGTGGTTTGCTTCGTCATCGCTCGTTTGACTAAATTCAAATCACGATTATTAATTACCGCTGAATATTTATGTTAGACTTTTAGCTGAATTTAACTTATTCTGCAAATAATTCAAGATACATTTTATCCACCGGATATCCGACGGATGTACGGATTTTTTAGGGTAAAATAAAAAAATTATCCTATCCGAAACGGATCGGATAAAAGGCCGTTTTATCCTATCCGATTTTTGTTCTATCCGCATCCGATCGGATATATCCGATCCGTGCCGCCCCTTAAATGGAGCTCATACGGGGCATGAACAAGTAATAAAACTTTGGAGTGATCAGTACATTTCATTAAATATAATACGTGTTTCTGAGGTTTTCTTCAACTCCCCAACAATGAAGAAGCAATTGCTTCGGAGTATAACAAAAGATTCAATTGTCAATTTATTTCCACATTGCAACATCCAAGTGGTCTTATCGATTATTCATCCTTCAAACATTACACCTTTTATTATTTCAAATTTTCTTGAACGATGACAACTTATAATAGTTATAAAAATTGCCGCTTCATTTGATGTTTATAAAGCTCCTTCTTTAAAATAGTTCTTTTAATGGTTGCCATAGTTGGTGAACATGAAATGTAAGAAGTAACCTAACAAGAGCATCAATACGTGTGAAATAACAGGACCGATATTGATATCCATGAAATCCATGAGCATCATGAAAGTTTCCTGTCCCACGATTTTCCACTTCGCAGCTGGAGGATAACGCATTTCCATCATCTTTTCGCTGAAGAAAGAAAGACCTCGCTTGTAAATGGATCTTTTTTGAGAAAATGTATCAATCGAATATTTTCCGTGGTATTGGCCCATTCCGGATTTCCCCTTTCCACCTAATTAATTTTCATCAAATATAAATTATCATTTACTACATTTGTTGGAATATCGTACTCATGAGACCGCCTTATTAGTTATAATTGGATCTAATCAATAAGAAATTCAGTTAAGTTTTGTTACCAAAGGGCAGCCGCAAATCTAGAACATAAAGAATGTAAGAATACAAATTATTATTTGGCTAAAAAAAGTTAATGTTTAAATTTACCGATATTTTTTTTTAATTTCACCTATACTATGCACCATCACATCATTGACACACACACCACCACTAGAAGTAGACTCCAGTACCATCTGTGTAGCTTTCTCGGAATTTGAGAAAATGTACACGACTAGAGGACGCTCACTGAAAGTACAAAAATCATGAGCAATTCTTTCCCTAGAATTTTTTTTTGTGAATCAATGAAAATTGTTTAAAAATCCGTACTGAGAGTCAATGAACTTGATGGCCTCCTTGGTAGAATTTACGGTCACAATTGGAAGAATTGGGCCGAATATTTCATCAGCCATAAGAATATCATGTCTTTTTACATTTCCTGATAATTTTGTTGAACAAAGCAAATGATTGAAAGGAATTTGTGGAATGCAGGCCGAAATTATCATTAATTTATTATTAATTTGTGTTTTCAAAAATTTTACCAATAAATGTAGGCTCAATCCATAAATCCTTCTCATCTGTCTTCCCACCCGATAAAACATCGCCTTTGGTCTTCTCCAGTAAATTTTTTAACCGGCGAAAATGGTTGATGTTAATAATTCTTGCAAAAGCCTCAAGCTTTTGCAAATTTTCCCCATTTTCATACCATTCCTTAAAAATGTCCTTGGTAAATTTGATAAAAGCCTCTTGAGCTTTCTGAAATCGGATTATGGTTTAATATATTGGTTGGATATTTTAAAGTTTAAAATCCAACCTAGGATTTATTTTATTCTTTATAATTATGTATTTATTATATTTTAAATAATTTTTGAATTTACCTGGCTGCAAATTACATAATCCGGAGCTGTGGATTCAAGTCATATTTGAATAAATAATTAGTGTTGATTGTGAGATTTAGGAAAATGTACAAAATTTAATATAAAGGAATTAACTGCGTTACATAAGGTTCTTAATAACTAACCGTATTTATATTTTTCTTACCTAGGCAGGATTGGCCCAAATTTATGCACTGTAATTCATACATGTAGAATTTTTTAGGGAATTCTACTTAAAGTTTCAAATTAGTACGTAAAATAAATGATAAATTTTACAAAAAGGTATACCTTGCTCCATAGAATCCGTTTCACTGCTGCTTTCACACAAGCCGAATCATGGATATAAACTGGGCTGAAAAACACAAAATAAAATATTTGTTTGTACCAAAGAAAGACATGCCAAAATTATTTGAAATGTTTGAATGTTCTGACAAAAATTAAAAATTGTAAAAGTATTTGGTATTGGACTTTTCTTAGTATTTCTTTCAACCTTTTCCCTCCCAATTCTAAAGTGACAGGAGTAAAGTTTTCAGCCGCTGCCTTCAAAATGAATTTGCCAACACTTTGAGATCCCGTGAAGAAAATATAATCAAATGGAATTTTCAACAGGGATTTTGTTGCTTCCACTTCTCCTAAGACAACCGGGTAGCATTCCTATAGGAAAGGTCATTCATGGGCAGATTTTAAAAAAATTGCATCGGAAATTGATTATATTTTAAATTTATTAAATATCTACCGGGTCAAGGTACTGTGGTAATATTTCAAACATGACTTGGGCGGAGTAATGGGACACTTCCGAAGGTTTAATGACTACACAATTTCCCGCGGCAATGGCTCCAACGACAGGCAAAAGCGTCATATAAAATGGATAATTCCAAGTTCCAAGAACCAATACAACTCCATGAGGCTCCAACCGAATGGTAGCAGTGTCTCCAATGGAATGCCATCTTCGGGGAAACTTTGTTGGGCGTAGGTATTCATCCAGATTTCTCAGAATGTTGGCAATTTCCATTTTCACCGTTAAAATTTCACTTGTAATAGCTGTAATAATTTAAATATTTTCCATCAAAATTCAATGCTTGTAAAAATAAAATGAATTTTACCTTCTCCCCTTGCTTTCCTCAAGTCCTTGAGTGAAGCCTCGCATATCTTTTGACGACTTTCCTTGTCGTCAAAAAAATTCATGAAATTTTCCAATTGCCGACGACGAAATTCTATTGGGAGGGTTTTTCCAGAATCGAACGCCAATTTCGCTTTTGTTACTTCCGGGAACTTCATAAATTAGTTTACACTTTTAAACATCAAGAATTTTAGCCTTTTCCTTCCAGAAAATCTTGATAATCATATTTTTAAGATTAGGATGAATTTACCAACCTCATGAGGGAAATTTTCAGGTTCAACTTCAGTCCCATCTTGGGTATTGGCGTCCATGTTATCAATGGAATTTTATTTTGGTAGTTTTTGTTTAAAATTTTAATTTAAGTTTGTCCTGAAAATAAGCTCGTAGTTTTAGTAAAACACCCCGTGACAAAGCTTTTGTAGAGTATTTTGTATCCCTACTCACAGAAATTATGAGTCAGACTTTAAACCTTCCGACTGACATCATAAAACTGGTTAGTCCAAGTGTAAAGCCATTGCATTTGTAAAGAATATATCGTCGGCGAAAGTCCAAAAGGAGCTATATGCAAAAATCGCTTAAACGGGAATTAGCATGTACTACCATGTATAAGCGAGTTGTGCACATATCTCCTTTTGGACTTTCGCCGACGATATTTTCTGACATGTGCATTTATTTTTTCAAGAATGTACTCAATTCAACTGTGGGAAACAATTAGAATTTATATTCCACGTAACCTGTATTGGAAGCTTTAAATGCCATGATGCAGCAAATATTTGCTGACCGTGTCACCGTGTGCTACAATCAAACTCTTTTTATTCCAGAATTTCAGGTTGAAATAACAATGGATAATCTGTATAAAATACTCTTGTTATTATTGTGCCCCATCAATAATTATTGCTATTTGCAATGTTTTGCTAATAAAAAACATATTACTGGTGCTTCCAGAAAGTTCACCCTTACTTTAAGCTCTTTGAATAGCTTCATTTGAGCTTGATGTCATATTTTGGCCATAAGTACGCCTTTTGATCAGTAATATATTAAATACATCCCCGTCGTGGACATGCATGTATGCGTGGGGCTACTGTGTTTACCCTTTAAAAATTCTTATTTGTAGGTTATCCTCCGTATAGGCGCGAAAGCTCAGGGTGCTTTACGCTAGTCCGTACACACAAGTTAATGTCAAAAATAAACAAGAAATTAGTATGCGATTTTGGGTTTGGAAATCCAATAATGTTGAGGCATGTGGATGAATTTTCGAGATGTTTCTGAAATTGGGAGGGAGCGAGTTGGCCCTGTGGTACTTCCCACCTCTCATCGTAAACTTACTAAACTTCATCGCCAAAAAACCAACCTTCTGGAATCCAACCGGAGTGTTACACGGTTCTTCTCAGCCAGAACATTTTAATTGCATGAGCAATATGTCACGAGACATTCTAATAACACACTTAATCTGTTGAAACCTTTTTTAAAGATTTCAATTCGTACTAATGGGAGATGAATATCCCGATTTACTACTACTTCTGCCACCATCCAATGTACCACCAGAAGGGCCATTGCCGCTAAGCATCCCTCTGAAACCAAACCTATTGGGTGATAAGTTGACGTGCAGATAGGTGGGACCTGGAAAAGCGAGAGAAGCCTAAACACACAGTCAGGTGAGACTGGTGCGATTGGCTGATGACACTCTGCACCTGACAAAACCAGCGGTGCCGCTAATGATCCAAGGTCACAAGGTCTTTAATTTACGGTGTTGACAACATATCTTGCTTAAAACTCGCTGACCCGTCCATTGCTCCTCATCATGCATCAGTGCATCAATTAACTGCACTATCAAATCTTTGGGAAAGATCTTTTTTCTCCTACTCACCTATATCATATCAGTATACGTCGTACGTCCATCGTCTAATTAATTGCTTGCACCAATGACATCACGCTAGATATTAGTAATAATTATGGGGCTTGCAATGAAAGTAAAGTGCAGTTTTTCACATTCCCTTGATCACAAGTTAAGACCATCGAAGTTATATTGACCAGTTCCCACCCGTCCGTGCATTTCCTTGGTTGGGAATTTTAGTAAGTTATGTAGGAATTATAGCCTGGCCGGAATCTCAACGCTTCCCTAAAGGTTGCTTCTCAGGTCATCTGTGCAGTGAATATCAGCTCGTCTAAACTTATCTGTGTTTAAGTATAAGAAGAAAATACCGGGGTACATTTTTTCATTGTAAATTGCATTGAAGCTTTAGCATTGACGGCTATACTCCCATTACGCACTTAATCATGTATTGTGTTTTTATTCACTCACGAACCCTTGTTTTCAATGTTTATTTCAGAGTGCTTTTTCTTCACATACTTATGTATTTCCTCCCGATGTCCAATGTCAGCAACTTTTATCCCACTATGAAATGCCTATATTTGCAAATAGAACATGATTCTCCCACGTGGGTTAACTATATTATAATTAACTACACAACCAGTAATAAATTAATAATTTATTATTACACACTGCGACTACTGCTCATATTTTGTTTATTTTTATTTCCACAAATACACCTTCGTTGAATAGTTTTATTCTGTAAAATATAAAACTACTCTTATCTACTATAATCAATTATAAACTTTACATCGGAGCACAAAACACAATATGTCGGGTGCATACAGTTTCAGTTTGAACATAAATAAAACTAATTATGCAACTTTAATCTGGCTTAAACAATTAATTTTAGATTCTTTCAAACAATGCCTTTCCAGTAGCACGACGAAGCGCATGCGTTAAAGGCATCGAAAGTACGCGGTCATTTTATATTTAAAATTATTATTGTCGTGATAATCACAATCAACCAGTTCCAAGCAACCTGTCAGGATTGAAGGACTCGAAAAGTTTATTGAGCGTAGAGTTAAGAGACACTGGAGAATCCCGGGCCTGGGAAGGCACTACTGTCGCATTCCCGTACTTTTTGTCAAAATCAATCGCATCAAAGGCAAAGTGTAGGACTAAAAAGAGCATGACAGCTCCAATGATGAAGGTGAACAAATGTGTGAAGACGGATTTTAAGCTCACCCTCCCCTCAAATAATGTCAAGTACCGAAGGTAGAGACTTACAAGGGTCACTTTCAATTTAGTATAGGGTGGATACCGCGACTCGGTAGTCTTCTCACTAACAAAGTTGAGCCCACGGACGAGAATTCCTCTTTTGTGGGAAAAAGTGTCGAAAGAAAATTGACCATGGTAGTTTCCCATCCCTGAGAAAATGTAAAGAATCAATTATTTTCATTTGCTAACAAAACTTTTTCTTAACCTTTTTGTACCTGTCAATTATGCTCAATTATTTCCTTGGTGAGTGAAGTGGTGTAAAACAAATGTGTTTTTTAAATTAGCAAGGTTAAAATTCTTACCGGATGAACCAATGCCTCCAAACGGTAGACCTTTTACTGTTGAATGAAACCAATTGTGCTTAGTTTTTTAGTTTGTATTTAAATTAAGTTGGAAATTTCAAGTATCATTTTGAGAGTTCTAAATTAATGTAGTTTTAACTTACAAGCATTATGAAGATTTACATCGTTAACACAACTGCCTCCGCTGGGAATAGAGTCCAACATTTTATTGACTGTGTCACTATTACTTGAAAATAGGTACAATGCTAGGGGTTTAGGCCTGTTTGAAAAGAAGCCACATGTAGAAAAGTCAAGAAAGATTCTAAGAAGATTTGGAAAATAATTTGGGACAAAATTTGAAATACCTAGACACAATGAAGTCAATGGCATCCTCAGGGGAGTTGACTGTAAAAATGGGCAAAATCGGACCAAAGATTTCCTCTCCCATGAGAGGATCATCAGCTTTGACATTAATTACAATGGTGGGCTCAACCCATAAATCCTGCTCATCGGTCTTCCCTCCCAAGACAATGGTGCCTCGGGTAGAGTCCAAGAGTTTCTTCACACGTAAGAAGTGTCGCTGATTGATAATTCGGGGTAACTCTGGCTTTTTCTGCAAATTCCCCACTCCATACCATTCCTTCATAATTTGACCGATGTGAGTTATAAAAGCTCTCTGAGCTTTTTCTGAGCAAAGTATCTAAAAAAAACATTGAAGCGTTAAAAAAATACAATGTCAAAATTTACGCTCCTACAACATTTCAAAATAACTTCTTACATAATCTGGAGCGATGCAAGTTTGGCCCATGTTTAGTAGCTGGAACAAGTTTTATAAAAATGAAAAATATTTTTTATTCATAATTTTGTGCATGATTCAGGTAAAAAAGATGGAGGTAGAAAAAATGGCTCACCTTTCCCCACATAATCCGTTTGGCCGCTCGAAAGAAATTAATATTGTCATCAAGAAAGCATGGGCTAGAGTAAAAATGATGGGTAATTAATTAGGAAATCCTGAACATGAAGAAAAAATAAAAAAGCGTAATAAAATACATAAATGAATAAAAAAAAATCTCACCTCTTCCCACCCAATTCCAAAGTGACGGGCGTGAGGTAAGGAGCGGCTTGTTTTAAAATACTCGCTCCGACAGGGGTGGAGCCCGTGTAGAAAATGTAATCAAATTTATTCTCCAAAAGCTTTATTGTGTGTTCCACATCCGCCAAAACCACTGGGTAACATTCCTATACACACCAAATCCCATTCTCAGTACACGGGAAAACATTTCTATTTAATTCTAAAATCAATTTTTAACTGAAAGCTTAATTATCAACTTACAGGATCAATGTAGCGTGGCAATAAATCCGCCAAAATTTTGGCACTTTCTACTGAGACCTCGGATGGCTTGAGAATTACACAATTCCCAGCTGCAATAGCCCCAATTAAGGGTTTGATATTCAAAAGAATGGGATAGTTCCAGGATCCAATGATAAGGACCGTCCCGTAGGGTTCCCTACGAATGAATCCATTTTCCATGCATGTGATCCAATTAAATGGGACTTTCTCATCCGCAGCAAATTTCCTCAAGTCTCCCAACATGTAAATTATTTCCGCCTTACAAAGCTCCAATTCACTTAAAGTCCCTATAAACATAATATTAAAAAAATAGTAAAAACGTTAATTTTTCTTTCAAAATGAGTTGTTTTCTCTTCAAATATTTTTTACCTTCTTCTTTGGACTTCCTCAAATCCTTGTACAATGCCTGAAGAATAGCATCCCCATTTTCCTCAAAAAGCCTTAACAAATTTCTCAACTGCTTTTCTCGAAATTTCAAGTTTTTCGTTCTTCCTGTCCCAAATGAATCTCTTGTAACTTGCAAAATCTTTTTGAAAATTACAAAAAAATGTATTAAATGAAAATCTAAAAATAACTGTAAACATTTTTTAAAAATTTTCAAGGAAATACCTTAGTGTATGGATTTTCTATGGGAGCTCCAGAACCATTGGGAATTTGCTGATTGAACTCCATTTTTTAATTTTTGCGTGGATGGATCAAATCAAATAAAAAATCGGTATACGCACTTTAATTCTAAATTGGGCTCAATATGTTTTCCCGGCAATTCTATAAATGTAGGAAATTGGTAAGAAGGAATGAGTTAACGTTTCTTGACAAAGCTATAATAAGAATGAAGGGAAGTGTAAATATTTAAAGAGAGAATGATTTCAACTTTTCCCCTTTTTCATGGAATCCCAGAACATGTACATACATGATCATTACTATGAGCAAATAATGGAGGTATAAGCAAGTGTCTGTTAAATTCCTCCATTGGAGAAGAACTTGGAGAGCATGGGAATTTGAAGCAGCTTACCCCTATGCTCTATTATTACACCCAATATTAAATGCCAGTGTTGAGTAGACGTAGATCGTCCCTCATGAAATTCTAAGCTAATTGCTTTGGAAAAACGCCTTGTATTATTCCTTATTTAATTTTAGCTTGTGAAAACTTTAGAAGGAACCTTTTCTCACGCCCTTTCATTTTTTTTAGCATCCTTCTCATCTTTTTTCTGTAGAAAAGCTAACATTTTTGAGGAATGAAAAATGAATTTTTTCTAAGTATCTTTAAAGAGTAGAAAGAAGAATAATAATTGTGATGGAGGAAGATAAAATGGAAAAATAATAATGTGAAATCAAAGAGTATTGACCAATGTATTTTTTTTTCTGACGGGATAACTTGCTAAGGCGAACAGGTTTACAGACTTACAGAGGTTACCTTGACGCAAATAAAACAAAATATGTAGAGACTAGGTA
>JAQFXU010006263.1:0-10500 GCA_034693705.1 Spatulosminthurus flaviceps | reverse complement strand
GATAAATACGGAGGCCAATAAAAAAGGGATATTCCTTTGGAAAAAATTCTCAAAGAACGTAGTCTTACAGACCAGCCATAGATTAGAAAGAAGCTGCTGGAGCAACGTAATACAATGTACAAGAGAAAGAGCTCTTGGATGTTTAAACAATTTATAAAGAACAACCCGATTGTTTCATTCTCAAAAAGCATAGGAATTATACGAAGGATTCCAGTTCAGCTGTTCCTATTCGTGAAAAACTTGTATTTGTCAAACTTTAATCCTTTCTCTCTCCCTCTCTATCCTTGTGCGAAGCAGAACAAATGTGTCCACTGTACTCATCCTCGACACTATTGGAATGTCACATGGACTAATATTTTGTCTCAAGAGTGAATAGTAGAGCGGCTGTTGTGTATTTGTTATTGGACAGGAAGGCCGGTAAATGGTGGTAGGAATATGAATATAAAATAGTACGAGTACTTTTTGACATTGCAATAGCACATATTGTAGGAGCCGCGACTGGGAAAGCGTACGCATTGAAGAAACATACGTCTGACCTACTTTTCATCAGAATGATTCAGAGGTGCCGATGTGTGTCAATATATGGGGAAGGAGCGAGGAATTACTATAGCAATGATACATGAACCGATAAATACTGCATGTCAGCTAGAAACGAGAGAGAGAGAGAGACAGGTGTCCAAAAAAAGAAGGCTTGAAGTCAGTGTGAGCTCACTCAGCCGTTGACGTTATTTCAATACCAAATATCCCATTGCACTCTCCACTATATATTCTGAATAGGGACCCCAGAAATTTCATGTCTTTCACCATTTCCACCATTTCCTATGTATCTATGCTACAGAATGTACATACTGCCTCTCACCCAAAAACCAAATCAACAGTCAAATACTACGAGGATACTGAATTTAAACCTCAACTATAATACAGCCTTGTAAAAAAATCCAATATACCATTTTCGACTTCCTTCATAGAAAAATACTCACCGGCTCCGGATAAAGTTCAGGTGATTTGGAAAAAAATATATGCATAAAAACATACGAGAAAAAAGTTTCAAGAAATTCTAGTGTCTTTTATTTTAAAAAAAGCTAGGAAAAATCAGGAGAAAAGGTTCACTGTAAAATATCAAGACTATATGCGCTCCTGCCTGTGAAAATACAGAGAGAGGTTAGAATAAAGAGAGCCAATTATTACCTTTTCCATTATTCTTCTTCCTGCCACCAGCGCCCATAGCCCTAGAATTTTCCCTTACACTTTTTACTATTATTATTATGTACAGACTAGGCTCTTTAACGTTCGATATTTATTTCATATTAGATTTCCCCAAATGGTTTAAGGGTGTGTTGTCTTGTCTCTCTTTCTCTCTTCTCTTATCACCCACTTTTTTTTTCTGCTCCACTTTTTTTCCATCCTATTTTTTTAATCCTATCTTTCACCATATACTCAGTTCTGCTTGGTAACTTCATACTAACTCTTTTGCCCCTACTTACTTTCACCATGGCTTTCTCTTTTTTATCATCATTCATGAAATGATTCTATGTAATTAGATACATATACTTAAATACATTGCAAGCTGAATATGAAGCTCTGTAAAGCCCTATAGTAATAGAGAAACACAGCCCACGCCAAAGTGTACATTCATATAGGGAAAATGACTTTCCCTTTGGTTTTAGCGGGGAAAAAACATTATCTATAATCTAACTACACACAGGGATGGAGAGGAAGGTAGAGAAAGGGAAAGCAATGTATTAACGCAAGGGGAAATAACGAGATATTATCAAACGCAAGAGTATGAAGAAATAAGGGGTTTCCCCTTTAATACAATACCATACAACAACTAAAAAAACATTGTGCTGTTTTTGGTGCATAATGATTATATTACAAGGGGTGCGTATCTCTCGTGAGCTATTATTATTATACCATGCGAGCAGATACAGTTCCTTGTAAACTTCTATTTGGACTAGCTGTCCATGATTTTTCATGGAATGTACATATGTAATGATGAGTCTATGTATTATAGAGCTACGTTTATGTGTGTGTGTGTGTCTATAGAGACACTTATCAAAATACCGAGTAGTATTTTAATGGAGTTTCAAGAGCTCTCTTGTTGACCTGCTTTGTCGAGAAAACTCCCATCCATTTGCTTCGTGGGCTGAATCACGCAAAGGCTTTTCCTTTTCCGCTCATTAATAATTTCCATCAATCAGACACGATCGCCACTTTTCGCTTGCTTCACTTTTCCATACTCTCTCTCTCTCTCGTATACATGTCCATATATAGATTTTCAATGGAGATCCATAATGCTTGTTGAAAATATATGCAACTTTATTACTCAATGTGTTTTTGTAGCTTATTTTACTATGGAAGAGTATATAGTTTTGGCTTTTAAATGGAGGAATCTCCGGACTCTCTACTTATTTAATTTCTTGTACATGGGCAATTTTGCGGGTGTGGGTTGATACTCAGTGGCAATGTTACAGGGTTAGGGGCTCTCCCGTATATATTTCATGCATGCAAGGTCGTAGTAGGAGAAGTATGTACGTAGTAATGTAGTGCTATAGTGGTATGGAAATTCATGCATAGTATAGGGATATCAGATATCCACTGGTATGGTTAAGGGGAGATATTGTACATATAGAATTGTGTGCAGTAGTGGAAATATGTGAGTGTTGTCAATGTTAATGCAATAGGCTCATCTAGGCTTGTTTCCTCGTTCGTATATCCCAAGGACCACGGATTTAATTAAATAAGCCGTGTAAATGCGTAATGAAGGTGCAATTATCTCAATGTACCTGTGCTCCTCCACTGGCTGTGTATTTCTTATATGGAGAAAGTACCTGAAAGGCAATAGTTTTTTCGAATTTCCTTTCCCAACGATAATGTTTGCACTTGTCCGCCCTATTTATCCTGGTTAATTGAAAAGTGCATCGTTTCTAGGGTTTTCTCTTGATAAAAAAATACATTGGCTCAAGTCCACTCGAAAGCTCTCTCTTTTTAGACCGCATTATCATACATAGTCAAGTGGATTAAACTAAAGTAGTTGGTCTACTCTTCCTGGGTTATTCAAGTTAATCTTGTGAAATTCCAGGTATCGACGAACGTACAGAATATTACAAATCCGGTTTTATCATTAGTTAAAGCAAGTTCCTCCTTCCAAATGACACTTTAGCTAATGAAGAGAAAGGCAAATTATTGCTGGGCTAAAAGTAGGCTTTAAAAAAATCTTATTTTGGAAAAATCCATGCTTAATTGTAAAACTCACATTTAGAGGGGAGGTGAATATGGATTTAAAATGATATTTCCCCGGTTTTCCGTCCTTTCAGGACAGTTATGAGGATAGTGGATGCTTATAAATCGCACCCACTTGTGTGCTCACAAACATAAATCAAAATGATGAATTGTAAGAGGAAAAAATATGTGAAGGCTCGACAAGAAAAATAAAGCTCCCTGTCATCCGCTCCCTTTCTTCTGTATTTTGTCTCTTGTACATATATTTAGAGCATGGAGGAAATGATCCATAAAACTCGGGTCCTTCAATGTATACAATTGCAATTCTTTCTATAGGAATCTTCACACTATATACTTTCCTATGCTGTCCATACCCACATATTTTGTTTTTAAATCTTCCCTTTGTTATTGTTCGTGCAGAACAAATCTAGAAATTTGTAAATCCCTTAAGAAACCAAGGAATTTGTAGATGGGAAGTTAGACAAAACCAGGATTTTTATACAGGTTATCCCCAGTGCATGGCGAGGGAGTGGCAACAATTGGTTTTTTTATTTGTTTGTTCCTTCACTCATAAGATGTTTTTTCCAAAATAGAAATTAATATAACTAAGCTCCTGCCCCTGCCTTGAGCAGTGATAAAAGAAACTGGTTTTTTCTAATGATATCTATTTACAAGCATGGGATTATTTATGTATTTGTACACAAAATACCTTAGCCATACGCCCATGGTTAAAATTAGAGACAGGAGTCTCCCATCTCGAGATATAAATAATATAAAAACCATACCGGGGCTCTGGCCTCATTCCATTAATGAACCAATGAGTAAAGACTTAATGAGACTTCCTCATATTTTATCAATCATAAAATTGACGTGAGGTTCTCGAAATTGTTATTTAATTAGTTTTATTTCAGTACATTTATTTCTGTCCAACTGTCCTCCTACCTAAAAAACACTATTGTCATTTTTATAGGATGTTTTCTCTGTCGGGAAAACCACGAGAAAGAAAAACCCTCTTGAATTTCATCGTACTAAACTTAATTCCATTGGTAGTATTTTCTCTTTGCGTGGAATAAATAGAAACAATTTTTCGATCTGCACTTACGTTCCAACGCACCAAGCTTATTCGGCTAACTTCGGGCAATTTATTGCACGCGTTTGACTAGGAGGAAAATTAGGGGTTTCCTTACACAGTAAAACTATTTCAATAGAATACATTAGTCCTAATTATGGTACTTATTTTGTATAGAGAATGGAATTTAAATAGATGATTATAGTTTTTCTGTGTTAAGATTCAAATATGTAATTTGCCAAGATTTGCTTGGGAAATATCTCTACTACTCTTCATTTCAACAGAGGATTTTTCTTCTTACCCAAGGTTTTTCCCCAGAATAAATGATATGTTTTCCAATTTTATTTTGAATCTTGATATTCTGTGGGAAATCTTTGAAGGAAATGTGTCAGATCCCTTCTACCTCAAATCCAATCTGATTTTCTCTCATATGTGACTGTCAAGACGCAAATGGTTATTTTCTAACTGAATGCTCAAATATCTGCTTTTAGTAGATGCTCTGTCAACGAGATTTCCTCTAAACACATTTTCTCTCTCAACTCTCCCTTACTTCCTCATGCTCCTTTCTTATTTCCTCTATGATTGGGGAAATGACATGGAGAAAGTGCATTATATTTTTCCGTGGCTATTTATACCTATTTTCTTCTTACGTATGTATTTCATTCAATGACTCAGATTTTTTCCCTGTCACTTTCTTCCACCTTTCATACATCAAGGAAATTCAGAGAAAGTTTTGAGTGGATTTTTTTATCCTTCAAAACACATGAAAAGCATGGGTGAGAGAACAATCCGGAAAATTCACCTCTCACCTTTTTCAACTTTCATTTAGAAATGTGTGCTATTTTTTTTTACTTGTAATGTTTTCTCCTTTCATTCCTTTCTTTCTTTATATCCCCGTGTTAAATTCAAGAGACTATCAAAAAGACGAAGGCTTCGTGTGGCTTTCATTATAAACGCGACAACAAAATAAAAGGATAAATTCAACAAAAGCTTCAACCCAGGCTTTAAAACTTCCTTGTCTTCTACCTCACTCGCTCTTTTACATCATTCCCACCAATACGCTCAGGATTAAATTCCCTCAATTCAACTCAAGCTACTATAGCTCTACGAATAATGAATATAGGGATTCAACAATCTGCGAATTTCCCAATCCTGATTTTCCATAATAAAATTATTGTATTGTTTGTTCAAATTTATTCCACCGTGAAAACGTTTCCATTCCAAGTACACGTCTCAATCACCACAATCCCCAAAATTCCCCCTTCCGTTAAATTCTCACTATCCAGGTCTGACCAGTAACTCAACACAAAGCCAACGTTCTTTGTTGGCCCTAAATTGTATAAATATAAGTGTATGGGATTTCAAATCTTGTAAAATGTACGTTTAAATTCAAATAATTTTTCCGCGTAGGAAAAATTTAGAGACGGATTCAATTTAATCCGCAACTTTCGTGTTTTCTTCTTGCCTTCAGCTAAAAAATGTCAAAATGTAAGATAAGATTTCCAAAAAAAATTTATCAAAATTTGAAATCCAATTTTTTACAGTTTCCTAGAAAAAAAGCCAGGAGCAATGAAAGGAGAAGACGTAGGAAGGGGAAAAAATATAGATACAAATATATTATAAGGTCCTAAAACATTACTACTACGTGTTCATGTAATAATGTGTGATTCTAGGCCACACGTAAAATAGTTATAGGAGTTACACGCCTGCCTTCACTACCTCTTAGCAAGGATTATTATGCACACAAGTTGTGCTTCCCAGAGCTCTTGTTCTAGCCCTGGCACTATAGCTTTTCTCCCCTTAATAATATACTCATAAATAATTCATGTGCTAGATTCCTCAGGGGTTATCTCTTGTCAAGCCCACATGTCCAGTCTTTCACCCTCGCGTATACATCTCGGAATCTTCAAGTCCCAGTTTCCATATACATGCAAAATACTAGTCAAAGCATCTCAAAAGGCTCAAACGTGGTTGGAAATATTCAACAACACAAGGACATAGACAGGGACTTGCGTATAGAGAGAGAGAGAAAGACAGAAAGAGAGCAAAGGGTAAAATTACATTTAACTCCCACAAATTTCCCCTTTCTCTCGCTCTTTCTCCCAGCCTGTCCAAAAGTTAGGAAGATAGATAGAAAAAGTTCAAAATTTCTAACCCTTTTTTCCTTTCGTATTCCCATCTTTTTTCTCAATAAAATTCAACCAATAGCTAAAGAATTTAAATCATGAATATTTTCCTGCCTTCTCGTACTTTCTCTTTTTTAACCGATGATTTGAAATGCTGGTGTATGCTTTCCCTGCAAATGTACGTATACATATTTTAGCAGTGGCTTTTCCATGTTTATTTCTTATTGTAACTGAAAGGGATTTTGAAGAATTGATGTTGTGGGGAATAAGTTTAACTTTTCCTCTCTCTCTCTCTCTCAGTCAATTTTAATATTTAGAAAAAAACTGTGGAGGAATGACAAGTTGGGGAAGGGAAAGATAGTGGTCCAGGGAGAGGAAGAGAGATCCATTCATGGATATGCAAATAATACATTGGAATGAGAGGCAGATTTGAGATGGGAAATCCGTCTCTTGATTTTTTCTTTGATGTATTTACTCCTCCTCCTCACTCACTTTCCCTATTAACTTCACCTTACATATATTCTCTCTCGCTCTACTTTCGACCTTCTCTACTACTTTCACTTGAATGCCCTTGCTCGGCAAAGCAGAATTTCCAATTCGCGCTCACACATATGCCATCGGGGCTAGTGAATGAGAGAGAAACCTTTGAAATGTGGACAATTCTAGCGTATATAATCTTTACCCAGTACTTCATGTACCTACACTTTTTAATGGATTCAAGAGCATATGTATTGCATCAGGCTTGCTATGGATTTTAACTATAGTGAAATAGTAATTCATAGAATTTCCTTCCGCAGTCTCAGTTCATGCTGAGCAGAAACACGTGGAAGGGAATTTTCTGAAGATGAAAAATCAGGAAATTTTTGTATCCCAAAGGAGCGTAATAATTGTGGGAAATTTCTCTTCTGCGAAATATTTTTCTCTTCAAGGGGTAAAAACACACTTGAAATTGTTGACTAAATTATTACTCATTTCACTATGACTTATATTAAAGACTTTTGCCTGAAATGGCGTGTTGAGCTATTTTTAAAAAATTGCAAGATCTGGAAAAATATTTTTAGTATGTGAAAGTATTGACGAATGAAGAGGATTTTTTGAAAATTCAAACGGATTTGCACTCACCTTTCAGAGTGACATTCTATGTAAGTTAATAGTAGGAGACCTTACTTGAGAGACGAAAAAACCTTGCCTTTCTTTTTTCTCCGTCTCTTTCTTCTCTTCTAAAATACACGTCTACTCCTTAGGGTGTACTCACATAGAACCCGTCCGTAAAATTTTTCTTCCGTAAAACGGAAGAAACCTATCGTGTAATGCTTATCCCTTTCAATGCTTACAAACGGCTTCTATGTGTGTGGTTTCGTCCGTAACGTAAAAAAACTTACGGTTACGGACGGAAAAGGTTCTATGTGAGTACACCCTTATTTAGCCATACTTGCCTATAGATTTCCCTATACGTTCAGCATTTACAAAGACTTCCAAGAATATTACAATTGACACTTTCCCCCTCCTCTTTGACATGTCTCAATGACTTTCAGCTTTTCATTCAACCTTCTCTCCCTATAATTCCTTATAAGCTCAATATATGTACTTGATATACAAGAAAAGCTGTCACTAGGATTTCCTAACTTTCTTCCACGCCAATTCACCAACTTCATCGTAACATTCTATTTGAATTTCAATCCGAATTTTCTAACTTTCCACAAAATACCCTGCTTATTTCTCCATAGCTCAAAAGCAATAACTTTTCCATTGAAATCCCAATAAATACACGAAATCACTTCAATTACAAATTCTTGCGAAATATTTCACAATAATTCCTTTCATTGAAAAAGTCACTCTAATTTTTCTCATACCCACGCATATGAATTGATATTGAATTTTTTTCCATTTACATTCACTCATTCGACTAAATTTTACGTAGGATTTGTAATTATAGGTTTGTTATTGGACACGTGTTAAGTTCGTGTACCTGTGCAATATTATATAAATAGAAGATAGTCAAGTGCGTGTCTTTTTCTCTCTCATAAGTAAAACATATGGAAAAAGAAGGAACCTATCAAAGAAACTGGTCTAGTCAGCAATCCAAAGCAAATCTTCCTTGATCCATTCATATGTAGAGGAGATGAGAGAGAAAAAATGGTTTTGTTTTTTCCTACTTCTTCTTCTCTTTTTTTCTTTCCCTGCCCTTTTATTTGCTTACGTAGGTTGTCACTTTACTTGAGCCATATGCTCCTCTGTTATTGTCATTTGAGTTGAAATTATATCCTTTTGAATTTATTTTCCTCTTTTTGTTTTTTTATTTTCCAAATATTCATACAATATTTTCCTATCCGTCGCTTTCCTAAAATAATGGGACCCCTTCAAATAATGGCTTTCTGTTAATACAAAAACCTTGTTAATATTCTGTATTTTTACTGACTCGGAATTTATCAGTTGTTTTTCTCCTCCTTCTCAGAACTGAGATCTTGAAACGTACTCGCAAAATATAATCATTTACATACAAAAAACATGAGAAAACATTTTTTCTTGTGTCCAAACAATCTTTCGCTTGCGGAGGAGTTGTTTGAAAACTTGTAAATAAATGCACTTTGAAAGTTCTTTGTATTTATTTGCACATTTATTTTGTTTCCCAGAGTGAAGATTCTCAATTGGAAAAATTCTTTATATATTCCACCTGAGGAGGATTTTTGTTTTTTTTTGTTTTCTTTCTTTGTTTTTTGCTCGAGTAAAAATTCATGACCTCCTTGAATTTTCCCTGGGTTAGTTGAGGATGAAAGGAGAGAGAAAGTTAGGGGAAGGGAAAACGTGAAGAAACATAATAAGAGAAAGAGAGAGAGGAAAAATCATAAAAAAAGACCACGTCAATTTGTTTTTCTGCTGTGGTAGCTCTGCTTTTTCACGCGCTATAACATTATATGGTGTAAGATTTTATGCTATTCCGTATTATTCCGGGGACTGTGAATTTATATATAGAGAACTATAACCATTGCAATAACTCTGAGCATTAGCATGTTTGTCAAGGAGTGGCTGCGGTGGGAATAAAAATATTTATTGGAGTTGTGGGAAATAACATTTTCCATTGTTTGTCATGTCTTAGCATATTTTCTCAACTTACTCTTTTTTACAGTGTGTATAACGGAGGGGTTGGATCCTGTAGAGTAGCATTTAAATTCTTAGCTTACAACCTTTCAAGTTACGTAAAAAAGGCGTGAGAGGAAATAGACAGTGAGAGAGTGAGAAAAATGCTGGGATACGTTCAAAAATAAATGCAAATAAAAAGTGACAAAAATAAATTAGAGCCATTCTATTTATTGACATGATGTTAGATGTTATTGTGACACGACGTTGATTAAAATACCATTCTCTTTCCTTTTACCTTCTCATCAGCTTTGTTTCCATCATTAAAATGTATACGACGCGTATTCGCTGTTCACATAAAGTTGAGAGAGAGAGAGAAAAGGAGGAAATCAGCGGAATCTCCATCTCTCATTTCTATTTTCAATTTGTCCTGTTGTGCAAAAATTTTGAATTTATTTACATACTTGTAAAAGTGTATGTTAAATGAGAATGTTAAATTGATAATGAATACGACGTAGTACATTTAGGTACGGGAGATACTTTAAAATAGATAGCTTTGTTACCATAGGAAAAAGTTGAAACGCCTCAAGGAGAAAATACACCTCAAAAGTTCCTCCTCATTTCTCTTTCCTAGTAATTTACTCTTGGAAAAGCAAAGCTCGTGCTTTTTGGCAAAGATTTTTACATGTGTGTTTTTATGAATAGAAACCACACGATTCTTCTCTCTCTCTCGCTCGCTCTCTGTCTTCTCAAATATTTTTTTCTTACAATGACAGTCATCTCCTCACAAAGGATAACTCACATTCGACTTTGATTTGGCCTTGACTCATTTCTCTGTCGACGGAATACGTTTAAATCAAAATAACATGGCAATCTACATAAATGAGAAATTTAATTAGCCACGCTCTTTAACAAATACACATTTTTCACTCATTTAAAATTACACCCAACTTTTAGCTTTGGAAAAAATCCACGATACCAAAGTACACCAAAGTACACCAAAGT